>JAPSGF010000002.1:46979047-47238629 GCA_035772895.1 Perdix hodgsoniae
TTTCTTTTTCTTTTTCTTTTTCTTTTTCTTTTTCTTTTTCTTTTTCTACCAAGGCTAAACCTTCAGTTTAGCCATGGTACTTAAAATAGGCACAGTAGATTGTATTTTCATAGCTTACTTACATATTCCTTTTTTCTAGCCTTCATAGCAGAAGCAGTTCAGCTCTGTATTTATACACCACCTAGTGCAACTGGAATCCTCAGTTAGGGGACCTGGGTCCTGCTGTTCGTTAGACAGTAAGTGTGCACTGCAATTTAAAATTCCTGAGCATCTCACTGAAACAGGATAGACTGAAATCACTATTCTGACATTTCAATAGAACAGCATCCTTCTGCCAACCGTCAGCACAGAAGTAGTGTTTGGATCTGCTAAGCCCAGCATTTCTTAAATTAGCTGGTAAAGTGGCTTTGAAAGGAAGACATCAAACTAACACAGCTTACAAGTGACTATTACAGAAATCCTTAAGGGAGACTTAATTTTGAAGACACAGAAATGCAAGTGATGAAAAGCAGAGTGACAAAGTAAAAGCAGGATGCTTCTTAATAAGCAAGAGAAGGGCAAAATTATCCTCCAATACTAAACATTTTCCTTGTTCATACAAGTCTCCTCTGTTTCTCAGTCTCCTTTTCACCCAGTGTCTGCTGAAGAAACTAAACCAGGGAGCTCCCAGGGAATAATTGCTAAATGTCATGCATTTGGATGACTATAAAAAGAGTCACAGAGAACCAAGGTGCCACGAGAGACAAACTTCCTCTTCTCCCAGGCAGGGAAGGACAGTTCTGAAACCCAGATTCCTGGGGAAGACCGTAGAAGGCATCTGCTATTTTTCCCATTTGCTCCCAAGTGTCATCAGCATTCACTGTTGCAAATGCACTTTGAGTGCTACTGTCTCTTAGTCCTTGGCCTTTCTATAATCCACTGTGAAATGGCCACTTCTGATGAACTGGACACATTTTAGATGTGAGGGACATTTTGGTGAGCAAGAGGTCCAGTGGAAAGACAGTTTTATCAATGATTACATGATTGTGATGGCTGCAGTGGGTAGCATAACTGGAAAAGACTTCATAGTTTGGAAAATGCCTAGTAGAATTATACTTTAGCATAAACACTGCTGCAGAAAATGATTATTTGACCCTTTGGTTCCCCTGGCCTTACTGTTTTGTGCAGGTCTCTGCTTTCATGTAGCCACTGAAATAGGTCAGATGAGCTAACTGATACAGTTAAAAATTAATATTTAAAAAAAAAAGTCCTTTTCACCTGCAGAAAGACAGAGGGGAGAAAACAAGATTAAGTTGCTAAAGAAAAGGCAGATCTTTCTTCAGACACTGTGTGGATTTATGTTGGACACAACTTGTCTTAGGTTGCTCAGTCATGATTCTAACAATGATACCCTGTCCAGGTAACAGAGAATTTGTGCTTTGGAACTCCTTTTTAGCTGTTTATTTTTTTTATTTTGTATCTCTTCATAAAAACAAGGCTCTTGGCAAATGCAAAGGCTGAAATTCCTGAAACACTGAGCATTTAACGAGAGTTAGAAGAAGAAATGTTCAGCGGAAGTGAGAAGAGTCATAGTCCAAGAGCTCCCCGGATGCTAAAGAAGATTCCTGCTCTGAAACAAACACAGATCATCACAGTCAGTAACTTGCTCTGGGCTTTGATACCTTGTCTCTCTCAGAATTTCTGAAATTCTGAAATGTTATAGAATTTGGAGACATCTACCTCCTAGGAGAATTTCCAAGGCAGATTGATGTGTTCCAAACTGCATTTTGTGTTTTTTAAAGCTTTTGTTGGAACCAAACAAAGCAGCATTATAGTGAATGGGCAGGGAGGCAGTTTCTCAGATTCTCAGGGACATAACCAATTCTGTTTCTAATTCATGATTTTATTTGGTTCATGAAATCATTTCTGATGTGGCATTAATTTAGAAGCGCATGCTCTGTGAACGCTGAGGCTTCATTGCACCATTGTTTACTCAGTCAGTGTGGTAGCAGTTGCTGAAACATTTTGAAAAGCTGCATGTGACTTTGCAGAATTACCAGCCAGCTGAGTGGGATAAGAACAGGAGCCTCGAACTCCCCACCGCTTCGTATTTCAGAACCGGTGCAGTAGGGCAAATATTTATTATTACAATTCTATAAACGACTGTACAGCCATGCCTGTTGTTAATGAGCCCTAGCCCATATATGCTTACACAAATAACCTTTCTGAATTTTATAGTGTAAGCTGTGCCCTCTAGTGTGGTGACAAGGAATCTCAGCTTTAGCTTCTGAGTGTTTGAGAAAAACCCTGCTGAAATCAGACCGGTGGCACATCTATCCCGCTATTCTGGCTCTGATAGTGGCAGTGTGGGATGGGATGGGATGCTATTTAGGGAGTGCTTATGAGCCTGGCTGCGTTTCACTGTCTGATCTCCTGGTATACAGTTGCTATTTTAAGGACAACTGCTCTGTGCAGTGGTTATTGCAATTTTATAGTAGAACAAAATGGAAACATGAACAAGAAGAGAAGAAATAAAAATTAAGGAGTCCTATTACACCCTTTGGCTGTACTGGGGCATCTGGAACTGGATGTCAACTTAACAACTTGAGTTGTCCATGGACAACTCAAAAATTAAAGTTTGACAGGCGAGCTTTCTGGAGCTTTTCAGGGAGCTCTTTCTGACTTAATAGCAACATGAGTAAAAACCTTCTGGTAGTTTCACAAGCTGTGTTGAGAAGAAAAAGAACAGGCTATAGGTGAGCTTAGGGACAAGAAGCAGATTTCTGATAATGAATAGGAGTTTTCAGTGTTTGCACATTGCTGGGTCTTTCACTGCAGCTTCTTACTGTCACAGAATTAAAAAGCAAACAGTCACTGTCAAGTGAATAGGAAGAGACATTATCCTTATTATAATATAAGCCTCTTATTATCACTGCACAGAAAAAGGAATAACATCATCTCTTACATATCTTAATAAGAGCTCACAAAACTTAGTCTATTGTAGTTTTCAGTAGAAGCCAGATCAAAATCTCGAGTCAAGATTCAAGACACACTGGGAGTTAGCCTTTTTTCTGTCACAGGGGTCTTCTTGGAAGCTGTTAAAATCTTTTTGCACTGTGTCCTTACCCAACAGAGCAGAAAAATGAGAAGGTTTAAGCGTTAATATACTTTGGACATGCATCACGCTCCCGGACGAAACCATAAACCTGAATGTGTTTCTGTCCTGCCTCTTCCTCTTACCAATTGCGAGTGCCAGATTTGCATGCTTGACTCTTCTCTGTGCAGCATTTCGCATAGCCAGCAGGTGGCATGGGAGGAGAGAGTGTGTGATGGTGAAAGCTCTCGCCTCCAATAGAAAGGTGGGTTCTCTGTTAGTTAGGTACTTTATGGTTTTGTAGTGTTTTACATAGCTTCTGTCCCAAAGTCGTGTGGAGAGTAAAGTATTTCCAGTATCTTTGAATCTCCCTTCTTCTTAATGAGAACTTCTTAAGCAAGTCCTCTGTTACTGCTTATCTATACTGCATTACTCATTTTCCTCCGTCTTTGCATGTTGGTCATAGATGTGTAATTATTCCTGTAACTCTTTCTGTTTTCTTAAAGAATAGTGACCAAGCTTGGGCAAAGATATCAACCACCAAGGTCATCTTACCTAGGCTGAGAGGAACAGAGGGTTATCTCATGTTCATCTTTGCTCTCATTATAGGATGCTTCCTTTTTTTTTTTTCTTTTTTTTTTTTTCATGACTGGGCATTGCAGACACTCACAATTTTCTAAAAATCTCTGTATTCTCAAGTGAACTTTATCCTATCCAGTTGTTCCTTGTTCGGTATTTGCTGAGAAGTTCTTGGCAGAAATAATTTAGCCCTGTTTTTTGTATTTCTTTTTTTTTCCAGGTTTTGTCTGACATGTCAGGATCATTGTAAATCCAGCTGAAGCCCTTCAGTGTCCTTGAAGTGTTTTCTAGTTGGGTGCCGCTGCAACTTGTATAGATTATTTGCAAATGCACCTGTTTTCCATGAATTTGCAAGGAAACAGCTAATGATCATGTTCTACCATGTTTTCCCATAGTAGAATGCATTTCATCCTCACTTAGCTGACTGAAGGCAATTAAGAGATATAATTGCAATGCAACCTATCCCATCCCTGAGACCTCTGTCCTTTCTCACTAGTGTTAATTATCTTTGCTGTCTGACTATGGTTGAGCTTTCCAGTAGCACAAGGCAGAGAAAGTACTGAAGTTTTGACTAATGTTAATTTTTTTCTCCACTGGGGAAAAAAAAAAAATCTCCTGTGGTGTTTTGTTCATCAGAAATGTTAATAAGGAGTGACTCCTGGTATCTAATATCACTTGCTAGTTGCATCTCACTGTGCCCACTTTCCCTAATTTTCCTGGATATTTATGCTGCTCTTCTTAATTTCCTTTAGCAATCTGTCTTAGCATTTCTTCTTGGGTTTGAGGGAGAGCTTAACATTTGTCCAGGCCAGACTCCTGATTCACTTCCTATGCTTCCTCTAAACGCGTGTGCTGTGCCAGTAATATCAAGGAAGGATAGCTTTCCTAAAATCAGTTTTCCATGTAGATTTTTTCCCATACCAGTTTCCTCAGTTTGTCAGTCACTCACTTTAAAAGTCAGGCTTTCTATTCTGATGTTCTACATTCTCCTTTTTCCTGCTAGTACAATAGCATTTCATATGCCATTTCATTTTTGGTTCTTGATCCTTTTTATCTCCCCCTCTAGAGATTTTACCTACCTTCTAGAGATTTGAAAGAGGAGGGGGGAGATATGAGACACCCTAAAACAAAGAAGATGGCACACTGAAGCAGTGAAAATCTCTTGGAGCCCAATAAGATCAAACTGATCAAAGTTGGGGATCAAAGTTGGAGATTTATAGATTTTGATCAATTTAGTCTTTCCCTGTACACAGTATTTTAATCTCTATGCTTACTAGAGACGTACTGGGAAATGCCAAAAAAAACCTTTGTTCTTCAGTGGAATTTCTACATGCAGCAGCATGGCAGGGTCACTATACAGCACAGCAATAGATGAAGCTATAATAAGACATAATTTTGTTCTGTTACATTATTTTGCCAGTGATGAGCCATCCAAGCCCCTAAAGCATAAAATATAGTTTAATGTATTTGGCTGAATTCTATGAAATGTTAAGCATGTCAAGGACACCCCAAGATTCACCGAAGCTGTGGTACTCCATAGCTCATATAAATTAAATAATAATTTAAATGTTCCAACAAATTCATAGACCTGGGTGGTCATCTAATTTCCCGTAGACATCATGCTTTGACTTCTGTCTCAACTTTTTACCCTGTTGGGCCTACAGAAAAATGCAACATAAAAGACATCCAAATATTTATTTTCAAACAACTTTTAACAGAAATTTATCAAAGTTCAAAGTCTGAAGGGCAGTGAGAAAATAAACACAAGTTTCAGTTTTGTGATAGAAAAAAATATATGCATATGTGTTTGTAGGTTATAGTACAATCTTGTATTCTTTCCCAGACAGGAAAAGTTGATATTGAGAACATACCAGAAATGTGGTTTTTTTTGCTCCTGGGAAAAGGCAGCTCCTGTGAGGAAACTCTACAGGACACTGGTGCAGAGTGTGATATCATTTTACACTTTCTTACACCGCATTACCCATGTTGACAAGCATTACAAGCAAACATCTTTTTCATCCTAGATGCATTCTCTTAGCCTAGATATGATGTTAATTACTGTGAAATGAAGCTGTGTGTCATAACTGAAGGATGCTTTAGAGACATGTCACCTCTGTCTTCACTTGGCTCATAAAAATGTGTTCTTTACACCATCTTAGGTATTCCCTTGGATTCTTAAGGTGCCAGGCAAATTTTAATCTGCCTTTCTGAGGAAAGACTTTGTTGAGCTTTGTCTGCAGTTGGTCTAAATGAAGTATCACATGAGCCAAGTATTTGCAGAGGAGAGGAACAGAAACAAGTCATATGGGTCCTAAGTGAGCTTTCTTTTGACAAGTACTTTTCTTACCTCAGGTTGCCTATCTATTCTTTCACACTTTTTCATACATCACTGAGAGCAAGTATTTCATTGGTAGGAGGTTAAGATACTCTTAATCTCCAGGAGATGATTTATGCCAAAGCTTTGTAAAAATTTCTGAATATGATTGTTTGTGCTCCCTTTGAGAAGATAACAATTCCCTGAAAACTGCAAGCACTTAGATCAAATTGTAAATCATGATTGAATTCTAAATGAAGCTCCCAGTTCCCTGACTCTGCCTTTCTTTCTGGTAGCCTTATCTATCACCTTTTGAGAATCCTTTACAATTCATTTGCAAAAGGATTCTCCCAAATATTCTATAAGCTCTGGTGGTAAAGTTCTTATTTCCTCCACCCAAACATGCCATATTACAGATCTGGTACCGCACAGTTGCATGGGGTTATCTTTGTTGCTGTTCTTTATTTCTCTTAAAATAAGAAGCCAGGGATATAAATAAGACAGCTGTAAGAATCTTTCACACGTCTTGAAATACTGCTGACATCAAATCTGCATGCCCTATTCTGAAACTGTTCTTGCAATTTCCTCTTTCTTGAGTGTAATGATTGCAAGAGGATGTCAGCGGTCACTTAGTCATGTGCTGCTTTGGTCTGATGGCAGAAGAAAGCATAGAGTCCTTTCTCACCCAGTTACATTAGAGGAAAATGTGAGATATGACCAGCAATTGGTGTTTAACATGCCACGCAGTGACTCCATCCTAAGACTCAGATCATGTGGTTGAGGGCGTGATTTTTTGCTTTACTGAAGTATCTCCTGTTTCACCCTTGCTGTGTGAAGTGTCAAGGGATACAGCTAAGCAATGCAAGATATTGCTGCCTGCACTGAAGTTCTAGCTTAATCGTTCCCATGTTAGTGATCAGCACTGCTTGCAGGTGCAAGATATTAAATTCTCTAACCTGAGTTTAGCAGGCACAACAGAGTACAACACTGAACTGGGGCGGGTCCCCAGGGGCTGATGGGGAGCTAGATTCTGCAAGATGCACAGGCCTAGGAACAGCGCAAGAGTGCCGTGCTGCTTGTGCTGCTTGCCTTCTGAGGAACATGGAGATGGACAGGAACTGAAGTAGATTCTTAGGCAGCATTCTCATCCTCCCACCCCCAATATTTGTTTTCAGCACCACTTCTGTTTTGAAAAAAATGCTGCAAATAATTGAACACAGTGTTGCCATGAGAAGCTGTGACCAGTTGTACTCATAGAGGCAAGCTGGAGACCTGCCCACCCAAACAGCTGATGAACTTTGTTTATTGCATTACAAGAAAATCCTGCTAAGTGTGTGTGCTCATCCTGCCCTGGTGCCAAAAGTTTCAGCAGGACTAAGAGAAGGTGAAGCTGAGCTGGTGAGCTACTCACCTGCAGCCTGCCTGTGCATCTCCTCTTCTCCAGCACTATCCACTTAAGACCTCTGTCATCAGGTACATTTTCAGGGAAGCAAGTGTCTTTTGTGCCTTTGGCTCATGTTGCCCTGCTCAGAGACAGGAGCTGGAGGGCTGTGACACAAACAACCTCATTGTATAAGCTGGTAGACACAAACTATTTGTATCAAGGCTGACGTACAAAACATTTGTTTGCTAATGGCTGCCACGTACTAGCTGGGAGTAGGGGTAGGAGCTGTGACACATTCTGGCCTGTTTCTGGGCCTGCCAAGTTTGCATTTAGGTGTAGCAGACATTAGGAATCAGGAAGAGACCCCCAGTGATAGTCATTTTTTGTCTCTTTCCTCATTTATGGTAGTAAGGTCTGCCCACTTAAGGATTGGGACAGCAGGATTTCTACTTCCTAAGATTCCAGAGAGCTCAGCTGTACTGCTCTCACTGCAATTGTCTGCTAAAAGATACTTACATTTCAGAATTTTATTAGTGTCAGATGGTTGCCTGAATAAACAATAATGTAAACCAGGTTTGCAGAATAATCTAACTGCAGCCTTCAGTACCGATGTGTGTTTTAGAAACAAGAGATCAACTTTTGACATAAGACAGACAGACTCAAAGCAAACATTCATTGTAGGTCTGCAGTTTCACATAAATGCACAGCCATAGTAAACTCCAGTTAGCAGAGACAGTAAAAATCCTTTGCTTGCTATGCAAGACATCTACTTTAGTCAAGAAGATAGTATGTGGAGATAGAATGTATCCAGGTTTTGGTGCAGCTACATAAATTTTTAGCTGCAGAATTGGTTTGTGAATACTTTTCAAGCCATTAAGAACTTGAATGTAGGGCTAATGAAATTAGAAGAAACAGATTCTTCCTAAAGCATTGCAGTGGGATTTTAAGAATCACTGAGTCACTTGCTCACATAGAAATATATAGAAAGCTTATCTTTGACTTCAAAAGAAGAATAAGGTGAAACCATAACTATTAATATAGCTGCAACTTATTTCAAATCTGCTTCGCCAGAATCTGTCCTATTGTATCCCAGTGTAAGCTTTGTAAGGTCAAGTGGCATTCCTGTGGAACATGACTCAGGTCAAGAAAACATGTGCCACTGGCTTGCTTATTTTAAGTGTGTACTCTGTAGGTTACAGTTCATTTAGAATTGAGTATAGACTACTTGAACTGTACTCAGGTTGAATCCAGAATGAGGCATATACACATAAGAAGTTTCTCTGTCCCCTCCCTTCACACCAGCGAATACTGAAGTAAATAGATGCACCTGGCAACATTACACAATATACCGGCTTCTGATTTGCTCTGCACTTTGGCATTCTCTGTGTACAAAGAGAGTGAAATCAAAGAATTTGTGTCAGAGGCCAGGGTTTTCATCTGCTCCTATGGGATTTGAACCCTGAATTTTGACTGAGAGTTGCAGACTTTAATCTGAACTTTTTAGGCAGTACATACCTCATATTATAGGGGAAAAAAAGTATGTGATCACCCTTTATTATTACTTTTTTTAAATCAGAGATTCTTTATTATTCCTGGTGCACTTGGTTATTCAGAGAGGTTTCCAAGGCTGGAGGGTAGAGCCTCTTCTCTCCAGTGTCCTATAGGAATGATTTAGTAACTGAATCGTGTGACTAATCAGCATGGCAGCAAGGCGTCCCAGAAAGTTGACATTTTCTTACTTGTTCCTATAATAAGATCAGAGATACATTTGGACTCTGTTGGATTCCTGTTTGTAAGAGATAATGAGGGAGGAGACTTTTAAGGCAAGAGGGAACAATCCTGGACTGTTTTTGTGTTTCAGGTACAGGTGGACAGGTGTTTACTGCAAGAGAATGGCAGCAACTTTATCTTTGGAAAGATGTGGTCTTTCAAATGGGAGTACAGTAACTGAGGGCAGTGGCTTAGGTGATGATTAGTGTCCTTTGTGAACTACTTCCTGGCTTCCACCTCTGACTTGAGCTTGCATGTGGGTTTAACAGATATTTTCCGTGCCTTTTGTTGAGTCAGGTGGGATCTGCTCTGTAGAATGATGGGGGAAAGCCCCTTTCTGCCTCGGATGATGATGTTATCAGATGGAGGAGGAAAGCCACTTCCGAAATCATCCAGACCACTTTTTAGGAAGCTCCAGCGCTGGCTGTTAAGTGAATTGGAGAATCTATGTTTGTTGCTGTTTGCTGGCAAGAATCTTGATGACAGCTTTTCCATGTACCTGAAAGCAAAAACCTCTAGTTAGTGCAGGAAATACTGGTTTTGTAAGGAGGCGTGGTAAGACTTAGCTTGCTTCTGTCAAGAAAGCATGCATAGATGGCTAACCACAGAAGCCTGTGCTGTCGTAGTTCAGCTCTGCTGTTTGCCCTGTGCAAAAGTGAGGTATCTCAGCTGAATACCAAATGTGTAGGGACACTCAGGCTGTGAGTGCTCAGACATGAGAGGAGCTGTGCTAGGTGCTGTCATTCAGAAACCAGAGGAGATGCTAAGTTACACACCAGAGGCTCAGGAAAGTAATTTGCTTGTTTTCTGTTTTCCCAGTAAAGTTTCACAGTGAAAAAAACTCTTGTGCAAACTTCACTAATTCCAAGTGGCACAGCTGGAGCTTCTGGAGGGAGTAGTGAACGTGCCAGAAGGAGACACAGGCTAATGAAGGACCCCTGGCTCCTACTCACCATGGAACTGTGCTCATCCCAGCAACTCTGCACCACTAGGCCCTGGCTGCTGGGCACGGAATGTTGGAGCATGGACATTCTTAGTTGCTAGGAAATTGTATCCAGGCATCTCCTGGTCACTTAACTCATCCCCGGGCTTGTCCTAAATTCTTTGCCCTGTCCTTGGGACACACGTCCCACATGCCCCTTTTCCCAGTCCCCATGCTTGCCAGGTCTGCCAGGAGCCCTGCCAGGTGACGCAGTGCCTCCACAGCTACGGCAGATGAGAAAGTTGAACTGTGTTATAGCTTTCTGTGTTGGCAGAGTAGACTTTGCTCTGCAGCTATGAACAGCATGGCATATTTTGTCTGTGCTCTCAGTTCAGTTCCTCCCTGGGTGCTGCTGCACTTGTGCTTGTCCCTTGGCATGAGAAGGTCTTCCTAAGCAGCTTGAGTCTTTTTGCAGTACTCATCAGCAACGGAGACAACAGAAAGCTGTGGGCTTGAGGAAGTTCTGTCAGCCTCCCTGGGCTCTAGCTATAGTGGCTTCTTCCATTACTGGAGAAACCCTCCAGGGAGAACACAGATGAGGTGTAGGACTTAATGCATGAGAGTGTAAGATCAAGCACCTGGAGAGCTTTGATGATAGTGTACATGACTGTTGCAATCTGCATTGGAGGAACATGCAGTCTAGCAGCTATAACTTGATTTAAGGTAGTGAAGCTTTGACAGCAGGAGGTGTACAGATTAGATTGACTTGGCACTGAAAGCCAGGTCCTCAGAAAACTTTTTACTCTGTTAGGTTATCCCAACAGTATAAAAAGCCAGTCTTTTAAACTCCCAGTGCATGCCTTGCAGCTTCCTCTCCTTCATTTCCTAACAAGATCTGTTTCACAGCCAAGTCAGACACCATCATACACAGCCCCTAGCAGCACTCTCCAGTCCCACAAACTGTTCCCTCCATACTCCATCCTCTAGCATGTTTTTTGGCTGTGTTCAGCTTGAAAGTGCTCCAGTTCAGCAGTGAGTGCTCTAGCATTGCTCTGTGGCAGCAGTTAAAACCAGATGTGCAACTGAGCAAAGAGGACACGTTGTGGGCAGGTGGTCTTCACGGGTAGAAGAGGATGAGGGTTGATTATGTTCAAGGTCTGGAAGGGAGTGGAGTTGAGCAGGGAGAGAAATCTGGATGTAGAGAACAGTCAGGAAAACATGATGTGGAGCAGTGCTCTGACCTCCCACACAGACAGCCCAGTTTGCCATCTCCCAGTCTTTGGCGTTACACACAGAAGCAACAGACCAAGCCAGAAGTAGCTAATGAATGGGTCTGAGTAGTTGCACTTGCTAATTTTGGTATAATTCAGATTATGAGGAATATGGTTGGGTGTATTTTTTTTAAGTTACTACATGACCTATATCCCAAATATCATGTGCATATGAAAGTATGTGTTAGTCTGGCTTACAGTTCATGAGATCTATATCTTTTTAGCTGGAGTGTCAAAAGCTAGAGTCAAAAAGGACTAAATTTCAGAAGAAAAAATGTTTTTGTTGTGTTCTCATAACAGTTAATATAAATTTCCTCAGAGGAAAAGCACTATAGTTATATCAAAGATGCTTGCCTCCCTCATGGTCCCATATCTACAAGTCAGTGTTGAACACATCCCCCATCCTGGCCTTTCCGATACATTTACTTCTTGTGTATCCACATCCAGCTAAACCAAGAGCAAAGTCACTGCCCACAAAAAGCAACTTTGTTCACAGACCTTTCCAAGGTCACTGCTGAACATCATAATTGCAGAGTAGTTCTGCCCTACAGTGAACTGCTTTTCTGACAGCAGTTAATTTTTAGTGTGTGGGAGTCATGAATTAAAGCTTTAGTACAGTGAAGTCTGACTGCTCAGAAGGCTTCCAGAAACATCTCAATTCTGAGTGGAAATCAGTACCTTATAATTGCATTATTGTTTTACTAATTATGTGTAGTACTAGAAGCATACATAATATGTGTAAATTCATTGATGACAAGTATGCACATTAGCTGTGCAGAAAAGATAGAAGAGCAAAGATTCTGACAGCATTTTCCTTGTATGATACTGATGCACTTAGGTGTTTTCCAGAAGTTGTTCCTCATAGACTGGGAGTATATTGCATACAAACCTTCTGCAAATCTTCCTGGCCCATGCTGTGAGACATCCAGCCAGCAGATGCTCTTTGTAGTGAGCTACCAGGAAACTTGAAATGCTAAGCATGTTTTATCTTTTGTTGATGAGCTGGGATGAGTTAAATAGCAGCTAGGGGTTAAATTCTCGACAGTATGCAAAGCAGGAGAATATTCCATCACCACAAAAGCACTGTTTTTGAAAGGCAGACCTCAGTCCCTGTAATATTTACTTCTGTTGAATGTCCCAGAGGAAAATAGAGGTAGGATACAGAAACACAGCAGTGGAGATGGAAGTAAATAGAGCACCACAGACACACAAATGAAAGAGCACCACAGATACACATGCCAAAAACATTATCCAGCAGAAGACGAGTGGAAAAGTCTACCAAAGGTTTAGATTGGACAGAATCTAGTAGAGTATTTATTGAGTTGAACACTTTTCTAGTTACATTTACATTTGCACTGTTGAGATGAAACAACACTTGGTTCTAGAAAGCCTGTTTTAACACTGCCTCCAGGTCACAGCTGGATCCAGTTAGACCTGGTGTGAACAAATTTGTCAACAGTGATGATGATTGCAGCACCTAATCCTGAAATAAGGACAAGCGTGATTCCTATCTTGGGTGGAAAAGAACAGAAATCCTTGAAGTGACATGGAGGGAGACAGAGAAAATCAAGTTACACTACTCCTCCTATCTATACTTTCCACCCTCTGTTGCAGCTCACATAAAACATTCACTAAAGAATGGTTTAACAATTATTAAAGGACGAGAGTTGGAGTAAGGATTTCTGGGATCTATTTGGCTGATACCAAATATATCAGCCTATATGACTCTTTACGTTCTTCTTTGACGAGTTCTTTCCTTCCTTTTATAGGTGGCTAGGAGCCAAGTAACTGCTGTTGCACAGAGCTGAAGAAGCCACAATGATTACCTAAGTAAGTAGTATCTTTTTGGTCTTAAAGATTCTCTCAGTGCACTGGACAGGAATTTTTCATTCACAATTAATTTTAAAACAAGGTTTTTCAAATTATTTTATCACATGGAAATCAACAGGAGAAGCCCTGAACAAGTCTTCTGGGAGCATGAAGCTTGCCCTCATCAGAAAATCTCAGGAAGCCTGGCAGTATATGTGGGTGATGGAGGCAGAGCAAGAGATGTCAACTTTTTATAGCTGACTCCATGATTGCTTGCTTAGGTTTGTCCATCTGTGGTTGGACTTCTCCAGACCCTGACAACTCACTGCTCCCTGATTAACCTCCCCTCCATACCCCTTGTAGACTGACATTTCCAAAGAGATCCTGCTGGCAACATTTTGATGTTCTTCCCTTCTGCAGATCCCAACATTGTTCAGGCCTGTTTTGTCTGCCATCAGGAGTGAGGAGTGGAACTTCACATAGGACATCTGCTCTGATTACCAGTTTGCCTTTTATTTTTACCTAAGTGACTTTCAGTGAGGCCTCAGCATGTGAAGTGGATCCTGCTATATTTTGCAGAACAGGTCTCCTATCGTTTTCCCCTTATTTATAGTATTAGTGCCAGAGGCATACCAGAGCTGGGATCCTAATTGTAGGTTCTATACAAGAACAGAAAAAGGAAAAATCTGCCACAAGAGTTTACAGTGCAGGTAAGAGAATGATGGAGCACATAAGCAGAGTAATTAGACTGAGCTTCTGTAATCACATCACTGTCATTTCAAGTGGGAAAGATTCTTGAGAATGGCAGATTAAATAGTATTAAAAAAAAAAAAAGGGAGTGAGGAGATAGAGGAATAATAGAATGTGTAAGAGGAAAAAGAATAAGGACATAACAATATTGTGGGGTAAGCACATTTAAAAACATTTCCAAACGTGGGCCTTATCTGCCCTTTCTTCTTCCCATTTCCTTCGGATTTTGGTATGGGCAGATACACCTCTGCTTGTCTCAGGGATTTGTAATTATGATACAGTATTGTGCCTTGAGCCAGCAGTGCACCCACTGCATTCCCATGCTGCACTTCAGAGGCAGAGTCACTGTTCATGGGAGTGTTTTAGATGTAACACTGCTAGTAAGCAGTGTCTGATTTCTAAAGGTAAAATAGTTTGCAAAAAAAAAATAATAATAATCCACATAGAGTATCTAGAAAATCTATATGTACAAGTAGTGTCATTTTATACATTCTGTGGGTAGGTTTCTAGAAAAACAAAAACTGCAGCATTGAATTAAGCTAAAAGCAAAATTCTGCAGGAATCAGTGCTTAGTCTCCAATGTCTGTGGTTCCTGGGCTTGCAAAAATCTTTAATCTGTCACAGTGGCAAAGCAAATCTACATTTAAAAGAAAAAAAAAAAGTATCTTATATATAATAACTCAGATGTGGTCTCTGCAATCCCTTAAATGTTCTCACCTTTTTTCTGACTTTGCACAGTTTCAGAGTTGGTATAGAAACAGTATGGTCTTTATTAATAAAAAGGCTTTATGGCTGTGACATGTAGAAATGGTAAAAATAGCTTTGTTTAACTAGAGAAGTGTTCTCTTGTGTATTTATCTTGGTGTTGTTTGTTTGTTTGTTTTTTCCTTTTTCTTCTGAATCTGATTTGTAGACAGTGGACCAGTCGACTTCCATTGGAGTACACGCATCAGGATATCCTCGAGACAAAACGTGTCACAGAACAGTTGCACTACTTCAGGTGAGGCAAGAACAAGGGCTCCTTTACACTGATTCAAGAAGCCATGGAAAACGCTTAATGCAATCTGGGAGGAGATATCCACTTGTTGAAGTTGTCATGACAGCCAGTCCCCACCAAAGACAGCATTTTATGGTGTAAGGGAAAGTTTATGGTTTCATAAGGGAATTCCTATGGAAGATTTTTCAAGGGGGAGAATTCTATTGCTATAGTTCAATTAGTCTTTAACAAAAGGGTTCTAATATTTATTCTGTTGCTTTGTTTTTGGAGAGATGAGGATGAAACTGAGTGAAGTCACCACTTAGGTATGGGAATCCAAATTAAAAGTTGTTGACAGAACAGTGGGTTTTGTTAACTGCATAAGAGGAACCACAAGAGTTCTAGTTCCCCAGGTAATTAATGAAAGTTGACCTCATAACCTTTCATGAGTGAAAAAAGTACGTTGTAACATTGTCCCCAGCAATTTTAGCAAGAATTCATCTGATAGTTTACTTGCTCTCCTCGAGGGAAGGCATTACTTGAATCCAGATGACTATGGCCAGCTGCCCCGTGACTGAGAAATGCTGGAGGAGCAGGAGCCGATTCAAGACTTGATAAGCGCGAGTGTTGCTAACAGCACGGCTGTGGCTATGGGACAGGCAGAGGTCCTGCATCCCTGGGACTTACCTTCCTTTTGTGAAATACAGAGGCTGTGATGGAAAGCAGATGGCACAGTGTCCATTTCTGAGAAAGCCTCTGCTGCGTGCTCCTCTCCCTCCTCCTGCAGTGCTCCGGGAAGTGATTCTGGGTGGGAAGCTAGAGCAGGAGCGCCCACTGCCTTTTAAAGGAGAAGTGGATACATCACCTTATTTCTTATGCGTCTTAACTGCACTACTGGAAGCTGCATTGCATTGAATTATGGTAGAATCTGATCCCTACGAAGCTTTATTCGCTCTAGAGACTGTTTCTCTTCCCCGCAAGTTTTCCTCTAAAGAATAATTATTCTTCCACTTGTTTCACAGCAAACCTCGACACATGCCTGCTGCATCAGGAGGCGCCCACAGCAGGCAGGAAGATTTCAGCACGAACCAACAACCAGGCTGCGCAACGCTCCTCCGAAACACACAGGCGGCCCCCGCCCGCGGCGGAGCGGCCCCGCCACCGGGACTCTCCCTCCCTCACTCCCTCCCTCCCTCAGTGCCCGGCGGGGCGGGTGGCTCCGCTTCCGCAGCTCCGGGCCCCGCGGCGGGCGTGGCGAGGCGGCCGCCCGCCCCTTACGCCGTGCCCGGAGCCTGGCGGCGGCCGTGCTGACAGCGGTGTTGTGTCTCGTCGGCGGCAGCCATGAGGTCGCTGTGTCTTGTCACCGTGGGGGTCCTGGCTCTGACGCTGCTCATCGCCAGCGTCTCCTTGTTGGTGGCGCATGTCTTTCAGACGGTGGTGGACCTGCAGGTGAAGCAGGTGAGAGCTCGGCCGCAATCCCTCCCGATGGGTTTATTCCCTCTCAGAATAACCCAGGGGAGCAGGGGGAGGGAGGACGGGGAAGGCGGAGTGGCACCGTACGGTTCCTTCGTGCCCAAGCGCGGTCGGGTGAGGGCCATGCACCTCTCGGCGACGAAACGCCTAGTCCTTTATGGCCGGGGCGGGGCTCGAGTTGGTCTGTATTAAATCAGACAATATGAGTGAAAATAAGCGCTCTGAGACAGCTTTACAGGCTGTGAGACTTCTGCTGTGATCTTGCAGGGGGAGGGGGATGTTGCAACACACAACGGGGCAGCAGGGAGCACCTGAAGCACCCCTCCTGCCTCCACCTTTGCCATCTCCATCATATATTTCTGGCAGCTTTTGCCCTGCTGCTCCATTTATCACAGCCTCTGGAGCAGAGAGCTGCATGCTGTGGTCTGGGGATACCCGTCCTGGCATCCTCGTGAGTGCAGAGGTCCTTCTCAGCCTTTGTTCCTCCCTTATGGTCATGTTGGTCATAAATCCAAATGCTGGCCATTTGGATTTCAGTCGTGGTCAACTGCATTAGTGTTAGAAACTCCCCTACTTATCATGAAAAGCACTCCTCAGTAGCTGTTTTCCCTTAAATTATGTGTGAAGCATGTAAATTAACTAATCTTCCTAGTCTGAAGAATGTAATGGTCTGTGTTACTCAGAGAAACCAAGAGCACTACCGCATGATGTGACCAGTGCTATTGTCTGGTTGGTGACAGAAGTCTGCTGTCCTAACCCACGTGCTGTTCTTTTTCTCAAGGCACTGATAGTGGGCATTTCCTCACTGAGAAGCTACAATGGCTTAAATTAATCTGATTTAATGAGTGTAGTCAGCTTAAAACAAGTTATGATACTTCCAGGTGTTTCTGTAGAGTCTGGGGTGTAGCCAACCGAAGGCCACCATATGTGAGCTGTGGTGTGGGCTGTCAGCGTGTCAGCTGCTCTTCAGGAGCTCCTCCTGGCAGTGAAGTGGAGTGTAGCATGGGTTATTCTGAAGTCATTCCATCGTCAGCTCATAGGCATTCTGAAAGGCAGAAATGAAGTGATGTGAATGTTAATGTATGCAAAGTTTTGTGCAAACCAAGCCATTCTGTCATCCTCTGCATCACAGCACAAATTGTAGTTTCAAATATTTCATGCACTTAACACAAGAGCAGGGGAATGGAAAAATAAAAAAAGGTTTGGTGGGATAGCGTAGGACTGTCAGGAATTAGTTGTGATCCTCCTTATGCGTATTACCTCTTAGCTGCACACTCCTTACCCTTAGTGGTTGATTATGTAAGAGTAAGTTGATAGTCACTCGCCAGAGCTTTGGGTAATGCAGGAAACAGTTCCTAGAGCTCAGTCTTTTCTTACTTAGTACTCTGCAGCTCATGCCAGTGCATCTCGGTTCACAGGGTCAAGCATCCTGCTCCCCACACAAGCCAGTGACACCCTGCTGGCCTTCTGAAGGAACAAAGCATTCAAACTGTAGAAGAACAGCTTTCAGCCCCAAAGTAGTGTGCTTCCTGATCACTCTGCTGATTGTACTTCTTTCCACGTGTTCTTTATCCCACATGTTTTTCTTGTTTCTGTGTGGCATAGCAGGTTGCTGTCTCATGTGTAACCATGTCTACAGCTTAGAAAATCTTGTACAAATATACAAATCTCAGTTTGCCTTTGAAATGTGGCAAGACAAGAGCTTTCTGAATTCTACCATTGCTCTGAAGTCCAGGGCAATGGACATGAAAAGCCATCTCAGTGCTCATGTGTTTCGTGCTGGCACCTCTTACCTTCCACACCCACCCGTCTTTGGAATATTGCAGAAGGGGAAGGAGGTTGTCTTCCACAGGTTGCCCATACTCCACTGAGGGTTTTCCTGTAGTCCTGCAACAGCGCTGAAGTGAAGTGAAGCGGTGAAGTAAGCTTAATTGGAAGGCTGCATTTTGGACTGTCTGAAGCCCATGTGTATCCAAACTCACAATCCATAGAGCAATGATGATAAGTTGACTTGCAGTAGGGAATTTGTATGCCACATCCAGGCAATGACAGGGAGAACAAAGTCCTCCTGGGCTCCTGGAGACAGTGGAAGTACAGGAAGGACAGGGGAATCAGCAGGACATCAGACTTCATATTCCCTGGAAAGTCAGCAGGCAATTCTGTAATAATGAGGACAGTGAGAACACCTTTCTCAGAAAGCATTTACATTTATTTTCTTATTGTCTGTCTTAGTGTTTTTGGTTTTTTTTTTGTGAACTAGAATGCTATGCCAGATCAAATGTCCATCTTGTCCAGCGCTGTAAGTTGTTGGGGTAGCACTTGAAACTGATCAAATGATGGGAAAAAAAACTGCAGTGAAAATAGCTGCTCACAGGATAAAGGCTTGCTTAGCTGCAAGGAATATTTGTCTTATGATATGTATTTGTTACATGATTGTGGATTTTACTGCCTTAATTGTGCAGTTTATGAACATAACAACCCTTGAGCTGTACACCTAATGCAAAACTTGGTCCTTGTGTCTTTACTCAAGTGTTCTGTTTATGCCACATATCTTATGCTGGTAATTTTAGAAAATGCTTAGTCTTATAACCCCTTTAAATTTCAATGGGCTTTTGTTGCCAGCAGTCTCTAGAGCTGAATTATTAGGAGTATGTAAGACCCAGAGTGTCAAGGAAGATATTTTATCACCTGACTTATTTTACATATTGATCACTTTAAGCTTTTGCTTAATGTGAAATACTCTCAGCACTGCTTAGTCTGGAGTTGAGCTGCTCCTTTTGAACAGACAGTTCTAGAAACACAGGGTCAGAGAAATCTGCTCGTTTTGGTCTGAATGTTTACCCTATTGCTTCTCTTAAAAAGTTGTGATTCAGTTCTGTCACAGATAGATGTATTGTCCTGGAATTATATCATTTTGCAGTTCCAGGAAAAAAAACCTGTCACCAACAGTAAAAATTACATTTGGGAGGGGAAGCTCATTTTATATTTCCTCTTTGTGATAGGAGGCTAAGGCAGGGAAACACCAGCAAATGGACTGTCGTGGTAAATAAAGACAGTGGGACAGATGTTTTTGTTGTTTGAAATTAATATGGATTCCACTGGGAAACAAGAAGCTGTGCTGCACAGCTAAGTGAGGACACAAGATCATATAGTACACTGCTTTTAGGTGGTGGTCTTGCAGAAGGTGCATCATACGTCTCTGTGAGACAGCTCAGGCCTCCCTGGGCTACTGCCTGCAGGACTAGAGTCTGATCTGAGGGTTCTGAATGCTTTGTACTTCTGCATGTATCAAGAGGGAAGGACTGAATCTCTGACAGTACAGCAACAATAACTGCAGGTGAGGCTGTATCTTTTACATATCTTTAGATTGAGGAGCAGTCATGTAATCTAGTATTTTGCAGCCTGCCTATCCTAGTAGAGACCACAACCTCTGTCAAAAAAATGATCCCACACATGTAATGTCAGAGGCTACTCTGCTGTGAATCAGTCAGCAGAACTAAACTCAGCTGGAGGCACGGACACAAATTTTGTTCAAATATGAGCTCATAATTTTTCTCTTAGGACTGGGCGATGTAGTATTGTGTGGCAGATCCAAATATTCCTGGTAACATTTGGTGAAAAACAGAAGAAAAGAGCACACCGTATTTTATTATTTGAGAATTTTATGGGAATATATCTCAGTCCTGCTCAGAAGTTTGTGAATCTGGGTTTACACTGCTGCTGTCACTGTGCAGAGCTAAAATTAGTCCCTGTCATTTCTGTGTGAGATCCAAGCAGCGTTACGCAGATCCAGCAAATAAATGGCAGTATGACAGTGTTTCACTGCCCTTTTGCTCTGTGCTTCATCTCCCAGGGGATTGCTTAAAATTCAAAATCTCAGGAGCATGAAACTGGAATTAATATGGCTGGGGTTCGCTTTTTTAAAAAGTTGAACATTTAGACTGAGTAATCTCTCATTTTAGTTGCCTCATGTGAGAGCAATTTGAGTGGTAAATAGGTGCTCTGATAATGCTTACTAGCTCTTGGGGAATAGTACACGTTCCCAGAGTTAAGGTCAAGACGGGTGTGAGTAGTCTGATACAATATTGGTGCCACATTAATACTCAACTGTATTTCATGCACATGGGAAATATGAGCTGTGTACGACTTAGAAAGGGGACTGGCATCAGAAGGGTACAACAGCACTACCTCTCAAATAACTGACTGTGCATATGGAGAAAAAATATAGCGGGCATTTCTGGATTCATTAAATACAATGCTGTGTCATTCCCAGCCCTCTCTGGCAGTGTCATGGAAACAGTATGCCTTATTTAATGAGATTTTCTATTTCTGATCCTACAAACCAACTTCGGGAAGGCTCTGTCTGAATATAGGCCTGGGCCACGTTGGCATAAATTGCAAAACAGCAGATCAGGAGTATTGGATTGTGTGGGAAACAGTGGATATGAGGAAGAAGAAATGCACAGTGCACCTGAAAAATGGCTTGCATTTTTTGTGACATTCATAGAAGATGTGGTTTGAAATCCTCAGAGGAAAGCTGTCTGTATCTGTAGAATACTACTGGCTGGATGGGCTTACTTTGCTATTCAGGAGTACTGCTGCCATTCCAAGGCTCATGCCAATGTGTGTGTGTTTTTTTTAAAGTCTTGTCGTTATCCAGTCATACAAAATTAAAAGCTCTGTGCTGAGAAAACAGGTCCTTTAGTGGGAAAACCAAGAAAGAATCCTGAGGCAACTGTGGCTGATAAAAGTTAAGACCTCATAGATAGTAACCAAGAAATGGCAGCTGTCCAGTCTGCCTTGCTTTTGAATTTGCGCTTAACAATATTTGACTTGTTTTCTCAGAAGACTAAAAAGAGCAAGTGTTGATGAGACCCATTTAATTGCAAATTATTTCCCCTCCTTCTTTCGCCTACTGGTAATAAACTTTTCAAAGATAGTTTTCACATATTCCTGTAAATTCCATTCTGCAAGCCATGTTTTTCTTTACTTCAGCTTTGGCAGCAGCAGTGTTAAAATATAGGAAAAGCCCTGATTTTTGTGGTGTTCTTAGTGATGCTTTTATAGTTGTGGTGAATTTTATGTAAAATGGAATAGTAATAAAATATGGGGTTGAGACCTATGTTATGTATTCTTGACACAGCTGCATGCAGCTACAGCTGCACCATTCCTTCTGACACATGGAGTATAAGAATTACTGATTCATTATGTAAGAGTTTCCGTAATAAAATAATTATTTGTAGCTCCCATTTTGTAGGCCCACATTTTGCTGAATAGAGAATACAGAAGTAGTCTGGAGATGCACACCTTCTCATTGCTGTAATTAAAGGCAGAGGGTGAAGAATGTTTGCTGTATTTGGAGTCCTCAGGAAGGCGTGTTTCTCAGTCTCTGCTTAAATGAAATAAATTTCTGTGATTTGCAGCTTTTTCTCCCTGGCCAATGAGAAACAAAGTCCAATTGCTTTGGAGACAGAGTGTCACAGCTGTACTGGAATCTGACATTCTTAGGCAAATAAATCATAAACACAAGGAAGCTGAACTTCTTTTCTGGCCTTTTTCCTCCTAAGATATCTCTTTTATGACTTCTTGGCCTCACGTTATTGAGTTCCACTTCTTTTTTCTGTAATACAGGCTAGTTTTGTGGTGTTTTACACCAGGTTATGGTTTTGCTTATACAGGGAGTGGAAGAGGATCACTGTGCAGTAGCTGATAAGTCTTCATTCTGAAAAATGTTGGGCAGAACTGTTTGTAGGAAGAAGCAAATCAATAATTCCACCAGTATGCCCCTAGACTGCAAGTATAGTTGTATTAATTGTATGTGTCTGATGTGGTGATATGCTTCAAAGCAAAGCACAAAGTATCTGTAGACATTAGGATTGGAGATCCCAGCTCTTTTTTCTGAGGGCACAGAATTTCTCTTTCCTATGACTATCATTCAGCATCTACCGCTAATGGCTTATTTGTCTTCTCTTGTTTCAGGGAACGGTATTAAAAAATGGCACAGAAACCTTTGAAGCTTGGGAAGATCCTCCTCCACCAGTCTATATGCAGTTTTACTTTTTTAATGTGACAAATCCACTAGAAGTTCTTCAAGGTGCTACTCCTCTTGTAGAGGAAAAAGGGCCGTATACCTACCGGTAGGACCGTTTTTCTGTGTTTGTATTTCGCTAAACCTGCTGTGTGTAAGGAGGCAAAAGAGTGGGATCTAGAATGTTTGGAATCCCATTCTAGGAAGAAACCTAGCTGTTACGAGTGCTTGAAAATCTATTCAGCAGAGAACAGATTCGTTCATCACTACCTGGATAGTACACCTAGGCTGACACATCAACAACCTGCAAGCAGTTTCAGATTCAGCCAGCATTTTCTCAGATTTTGTGCAAGATTTTGCTTTTGCACTGCTGTTCCTCAGCTGCTGGATGCAAAGGAAGCTCTCTGCATCATGGCCTACTGTATTGTGAGAGAAAGATACTGATTGGTTGAGATGTATTCCAAGAGGAGCGTTGCCAAAAGATGTGATTCATGTGTTCACTCAGAACTTAGTTCCTAGCTGCAATTGCACAACTCATATCAGTAAAAATGTGGGCAGAAAACCAGTTACAGAATGGAACTACAGGGATTTCCCTCAGCCAGCCCTCACCTACTTAGATTCAGATACATCTACAATTTTTACAGATAGCAGGATTCAGTAAGGCCATGTGCAGTGTTGGAGCTTATCCATCCTCCTGGCCTCTCCTTCTGCATGATATGGCTCCACACTGAGCAGTCTGACTCTTCTGGACCTGGGGAGATTTCAGTCCACTTTACAAGTAAGTTTTCCCTTGCAGTTTCTCCTTGCTCCTCTGCACACAGTAATGTACACCAGGAGCAGTCCTGTGGCAGTAGACATAATGGCCTTTGAACTTAGGGAGGTATGAGAACCAAGACAGAAATGTAGATTTCTTGTTGTCAATCTCACTGTCATGCACTGATCCAGACATTTTTCTCTCAGGCTGCCTAGTTCTCTGCAGTATGCCTTCCCTTTCTGTTCCTTTCCTCCCACAGCTCAGCTCTGTGTTACTTCCTCACTTTTCCTATTTCCTCCTTTTCATTACTGTGTTTGTTAAGACTTGGCAGAGTAGTTGTGCTACTTTGGCAGAATACCTCTATCAGATAAACTGGTAGAGCTGGAGAAAAAAATAGAGAGCTACTGACTTGTGGCTTGTTGGGAGAGCTTTCCCATGCAGCACACACCGCAGGCTGTCTGCGTGGGAGCAGGTTGGGGCAGGTGATCCCTGCCTTGTTCGTTGCTGTCCAAGGGAGGCAGGCTGCACATTCCAGCTTCTGGTTTCTGTGGTTTGCCCAATTTTGACATGTCTAAACAAAATTCAACTGTGCTGTGCTCCATCGGATGGAAGAAACAGGAAAGTTAAAAACCGAAGTGCTCTTTCCCAGCAGATTCTTTCTTTAATCCTTGCTTAACTGCTGTTGTTAACTGAACCCGACTGTTGGCAGTGGGTGGGGAAGGAGGAGGCAGGATGGAGGAGCAGGATTGGGAAGAGATGTTGCAGACATACTGCATGCTAGATCCAGAGAGTAAATGCTAGGTTTGTCTCACAGGACCAGTGTAGCAAAGTAATTAAGAGCCATTTAGGTTTAGCATATGGCAGAACGTCTAGAATGCTCTAAAAAGAAATGCATGGCTCAGTTGTTTTATAAAATTGGGTAGTAGGTAAAAACGCTGGAAATGAACCACCCCAGCAGGCAGGGGAAAATGTCTGGAGTGGCTGAGAGGAGGATGAGATGTCTCATCTTAGATGGTTAAGTTTGAAACAGTTCATAGCTTTGACCAACATAGATCGTAACCCAGTTAGTGCAGAAGTAGATTCTCAAACAAAAATGTAGCCACATTTGTCTTTTTATATCCAGTAAGTTGGATTTACAATAAATAAAAGAATTAATTCTAAGTGGAAGCTGCTTATCTGCCCAAGCTTGCTAAGTCCCAAAGATCAGCTGAATATTTTCTGCTCATGCACACATGAACAGATTGTCTTTAACATCCATGATGCTCCTACCTGTGTCCCTAGTCAGGGAGTATTATTTTCCTCTGTAGACTTCTTAGAGCAGGAGGGGCTTCTCAGGTTAACTCTGGCCTGGTTGAGATAAGACAATTCACAGGTGTCCATTCCTACCCCTTCAGTTCAAGCCTTAGGCTACAGAGTAGATTAATGTAGAAGAAGCTTTTCCCAAATCAAACTGGAAATGTACCCAGACCAAAATGTTCATAGGTGCTAGGGATGCTGAAAAGTGGTAGATGACTGTTTTTGTAGGAATGTTGGGAGATGGTTGATTTTTGTAGGCCTTTCCAATTTGATTTAAATTAGAAAGACAAAATCAAATAATATAGCCTGTCATTAAGCTGCATTAAAGATCTAGTGCAGCCAGGAGTAGAATTGTGATCTGCAGTGAATTAAAAACATTGTAACACAGAGTATTGCAGGTTAATTCACCTTTGCATCTTTGGATTTAAAATTTACTCAGGAAGCAAAGCATTGTAAAAATCAACAAACTCTTACGTGAATGTATGCTCATCAAGTACAGCCAATTTCAACTCAGACATATGCAAGAAGGATAATGCCTTGAGAAGACAACCAGCCACTTCTGCTTTCTGATTTGCTGAAGATAGATATGTATCTCATTTTGAACCTAAGCCAGCCAGTTCTATAGAATTGCATTTCTTGCTTGCAAAATGCTCTTGTTCATGGACTAAATTATGGTTATGACATGTACTTCATGGTAGTTAAGATCTGGCTTCCTTACTAGAACAGGTAGCATTTGATGTTTCTTTCAATTGGACTTGTTTGTCAGCAATCCTAAGTTTTATGTTGCTTTTCTGACTGGTTAGACAGCACCAGAAGCACGTCTCAGGCAATGAGCAGCTCATTTTCTTAGAGCAGTACAGTAGCCATAAGTTGATTGCAGTTAGTATTAATTGTACACATTTAACCTGCTTACAGAGCAAACTCTTGTTTTTCAGGGAATACAGGCCAAGAGTGCATGTTCAGTTTTTGGACAACGGCACCAAAGTATCTGCCCTGAATCCAAAGACGTATATATTTGAGCCTGAGAAGTCAGTTGGAGACCCTGAAGTGGATCTGATTAGAACAATTAATGTTCCTGCAGTGGTGAGTTCTCCTCCATTTCTGCTTGGGAGTCAGAGTAACTCGTGTTATACCTACCAGCTTGTTGCTCCATATTGCCTCTCCCTTTGTGGTAGATATAGATGATCAAAGAACTAGAGAGGCAGTTTATATCAAGATAGAAGCTGCTTTCATTTTAGGTTTGAACTGTTGTGTTTTTTTTGTTATATTCCTTCCTCACCAAACATCTCTGTAGCATCAGTTTTTCACTCCTTGTCTGAGAACTGACACTTTGGAGATGAGCAGAAATCAGGCTTGTTGGCTTTTCATGACTAAACAAAATTAGGTAATTACTGAAATCAAACACATAGGAGGAACTCTGACATTTGAATGTGGTTTTGTTGTTTTCGATCAAAATTTCAAAAATTGCCTCGAAGTCTTCATCGCAAACTGAAAAAAAATTATACAAGAGGGATTTCAGATTTTCAGACAGCAGATGAAAAGGTACTACCAGCTACAGTTAAGACAGGCACTCACACTCTGTTTTAGGTGAGACTACAGAGACAGACCATTATTTTTTGATCTCACACAGGGACTAAAAGCTTAAGAACAAGCAGATACAAAGCAGTTATACCTTGCAAGGAAAAGTAGACAGTAAATAAATACTTGTTGGTTGTGTAATGAAGCCTTTACTCCTTATGCTTGTTTATACCCCGTAACTGAAGTCCATTACTAATTTTTTCCTAGAATTTCTAAAGATGTTTGTTTTGATTTTATGGATGAATACATAAATGCACTGTGTGTGATATTCGATAGAATATCACACAGCAGCTTACTAAAAGTTGCCAACAGTGCAGTCTGTTCTTCACAGAACATTCTTCACAGGCATTTCAGTGTTAATATTCTCTTGTTCAGATATTTGACTGAGATATACTGTAGCAGGTAGTTCTAGAAGAACTACAGTTTGATTCACCCAAGGAATATTCCTTCCTTTTTTCTTTTCTTCTCTTTTTTTTTCTTTTCAGATACATGTTATTAAATAATTTTCCAGCTACGAAATAAATAACTTGGTGTTTCTATTTTGGAGATAGCCTATCTTTACAGCCTTTGTTTTTCAAATTGTAAACCATGACTTCCTGAGGCTGAAATCCAGAGCACATCTCCAGTGGTAATAAAGCTGTGAAATTCCCACTGTTTAGAAAGTGCTGTTGCCAGTTTCACTTAGAATCCACTCCGAACACTACAGAAGGAGCTGGCATGAAACCAACCTGGGTGTGTGCCCGTGTCTGGCTGAGGGGGAACCTGTAGGAGCGCTTCCCTGTCAAGATTAGCTGAAGAACCTGTTAGCCTGCATGTTACTTGCCACAAGTGGAAATAACAAAACTGAAAATACAAGTGAAACATGTGCAGTGCTGATATCTGCTGCTTGTGTTCAGCTGTAACTATTTATCCAACAATAAATCTGACCATTTATCCCTGATTCTAATCCCCTGGTAGACTGCAATGGAGTGGACCAGGGCAACATCTCTTCAGTTTGCAACAGAGGTGCTGTTGCTCCTGTACCAAGAATCCCTGTTCACAGTTCGCACAGTGCATGAATTACTGTGGGGCTACAAAGACAAACTCCTGTCAACCATTCATGTTTTGCATCCTGAAATCGACCCAGTGTTTGGCTTCTTTAATAAGGTAATTACTGCGCAGGACTTCTTGACGCTTTAAATTGGGAGTGATGTCAGTGCTGCAGTTTTGGGACTGTCCTTGCCAGCCAGGTTGCTCTCAAACTGAGGCCATGGAGACTCAGGCTGCAGAGGTAGCAAAAGGATGTTTCCTCTTCAGTTTGGTTGTATCTAGGCTCTGGTCTGTGGCCCAGCTTCAAGTGTTTCATCTCTTCTCTTTGTCATATATGCATGAGTTTTCCAAGAGTGGATATAAACAACTCTATTGTTGAATGTGCTCGCTTTCATAGCGTGGTCTTATTTACAGCAGCACCGTGAAAGAAAGAAAATTTCCTGAAAGATTTCCTTAGTAGTAGTTAGTCGAGGCTGTATGTTATTTCTGAGCTATAGTCATTACTGGCTTCCTCAGTGTCTCTGACTGCAAGTCAGCTTGGGCTTGTTTCTCAGAGATTATCTGCAGTACTTAGTTATCTGCAGTACTCAGTTATCTGCAGTTCGTTTTCTATGGGCTTATTTTGCTATTGGCAAATTCCAAAGGGGAGGAAGAGCTAACTTAATGTTAGATCCCCTTCACCTTGGAGGAGTGAGAATTTAGCGCAGCAACTGCCACCTCATTTTATATACGAGGTGAAGTTTGATGATTTGCACACGCTTCAAGGGAGTCCATCGCTTCCAGAGTGGAATTGAAGTGATGACAGCTCAGACTCCTGTCACTCTGATGTATTTACTGGCCAAGTGTTAACAAGGTGAGTAGAATAACAAAAACTCACCTATGTGTTCACAGATGAATGGAACTGATGATGGAGAATATGTTTTCCTAAGTGGAGAAATGAACTACCTTAACTTCTCAAGAATTGTGGAATGGAAAGGAAAAGAGTAAGTTTTTCAGTGTGATTAGGCCTCTGTTAAAATTTGCCTCCTTTCATACTTCTGATAAACAAAAATGTTTGTCTTCGTGTTCTTTTACAAAAAAAAAAAAAAAGGTTGTTTTATTCTGAAGATGATGGTACTTCTTAGCAGCTCCAGCTTCAATTGTGCCTCCGGTATTTTAGCATGGGTCATATACTTAGGAAAAGACAGCCCTGCCCTTAGAGAGCAGACTGCTGTGAACACTCACTTCTGAGCCCCCATGTACCCTGTGGCAGAGGTGGCCCCTTCTCCACTCCCTCCTCTGGGACAACCCTGCATGCCCTGTGGGGCTCAAGTACCAAAGCAGCAAGCTATGGCACAGACTTCCTGCGTATCCAGACAGCACCATTCCTTGCTGCTCTCTGCCGCCCAGGGCCGGGGCTGAGACAGCTGATGCCTGGGTATCTGACACTTATTTGGAGGACAGCAAGCATTACACAGAAGGTGAATAACAACGTAAAGCAACTCTCTCCCATAAAATAAAACATTTCCCAGCCATTACATATATGGGAGAAACTCTTGCAGGTAGATTCTTACTTGTTTGGCACCAGTTTAATAATGTGATAAATAAATTTAAACCCTATTTTTGTTAGTAGAGGAAATAGAACTTAGCGCTATACAGGTCTGATATTCCTTTGCTCAGAGCATAACCTGGCCTGACCACCAGTTAAAGGTCTTTTAAACCTTATTCTCTTTGCTTCATTTCCTTCAGGTCATTGAACTGGTGGACAACAAAGACTTGTAACATGATCAATGGAACAGATGGGACATCTTTTCATCCACTGATTAGCAAAGATGAGAACATTTATATATTTTCTTCTGATTTCTGTAGGTAAGGAAAGGGAAATGGACACTGCTTTACAGCAGGGCCCTATTCCTATTGAGGTTTCATATTAGGTTGATATTTTTCTGTCCATCATTTTATTTAGCAGTATTAATGTTCAGTATTTGTGCTATGAAGGACAAGAGAATTAAACCACAGACACCCCAATAAGGATCAAGTTAAAGATGTGTTGTTTCTAAAGAAAGGTAAAGTGGAAATCAAAAAGATGTCTGGAAAGAGGCTGGCAGGGCTTGTAATGAGAGGAACAGGATTTATATGACCCTTGCCTGAAGCTTCTTTCCTTAGAAAATCTTCCTGTCTCTGCTTTTTAGAAAACACAGACTACCTTCTTCAGAGATGCATGGCTTGAAACTGTGCTACTTAAAATGCAACAATATGCAGGAAAACATGGTGTTTCCTGACATTCCATCTGCAGGTCTCTTCCCTTCCAAGTTTTCCTGTCTGGGACAACAAAAATGATCTGAAATTCTCTATCTAAATCAGTACAGATGTATATTATGATCAATCTAGGACTTGCCAAATTTGTGCCTTCCCCTGACCTTGCCTCACTGTGTTCCCCCTCAATAACGTGTACCAGAACTGCTTTGCATAACACACAATAGCATTGTAGGGACCAGAATCAACACCCAAAATGCTGAAGGTGAGCATCAGTGTCCATGGAAAAGCACAATTTGTGCATTATTGTCCATTTTATGCAGCAGCAGAGTGATAAGTTACGCACGTGTAGATCAAAAACCTATTACACTGAATGCAGAAGATCATTGGAATGGGCTTAGGCTAAACTTTTAGCTTACTATAAACTTGAGTAAATGCACAGGTATCAACAGAGACATTTGCAGCAGGTAATTTGCATGTGCTGAAGACTAACAAATCTGGGTCTGGCTTTTCTTCCTTGCAGATCTCTTTACCTGGTGTATGACAGCTCAGGAAGTGTTGCAGGCGTCCCAACCTACCGCTTTGTGCCCTCCCCTATGGTGTTTGCCAACACCACCGTTAACCCAGACAACGCCGGATTCTGCGTGCCACCAGGAAACTGCCCTGGTGCTGGTGTCCTCAATGTCAGCATCTGCAAGCAAGGTATATTACCAGGCAGTGAAAATAGATTGGAGGGACTTCGGTGGGAGCGTATTTCTCCTTTCTATCTGAAATATGTGAGGACTGTTTGGTGAGGCCCGTAGAAATACATCTACGCTCAGTGAAGTCAGTCATCAACAGGTGATTGGTTGGTTGGTGTTAAACTGCTGTAGTGAAGACGTGATCTGAAGGGATGTCCCTGTGAGATGCCATAAGCTCCAGCAATGATTTAGATCAGGGAAATCAAAAGTACCAGTATCCACACTGAACAGCTTGGGTATTTATAGTCTTCTCTTATGCAGGTAGCTGTCATTTCTGCCTAGGTGAATGAGAATAATGCAGTATACAAGCATACAGCCTTGAGACGCGAAGCTGTACTGATGCTAAACATGGAAAATTTTGGATTGTTCAGAGGACAGTGAGTCAGAGTGTAAACTCCATAGCGCCAGAGTGGACTTATCATTCCGTGAATGCCCAGTGCAAAGAGTTTTGATGTCCTCAAAGACTTCTTCAAATCTTTTTTAAATAGTGATTTTCTGTGTTTTTACATTCCAGGTGCTCCCATATTTCTGTCAGCTCCACATTTTTACCAAGCAGAGCAAAAGTTTATAAGTGACATAGAGGGCATGCACCCAACAAAGGAGTACCACGAGACATTTGTGGATATCAATCCTGTAAGTACAGCCTTTTTTAGAGGGTTAAACAGATGAATCCAAGCTCATAGGCTTAGGTCACTTTCTTGCATGATGCGTATCAGTGTAGTCCCCATTGATCACAGTGAAGCTTCACTAGCTTATGTGGAGCTATCCATATTTGCTTATATAGAATAAATTTTGCTGGGTATCGAGCATTAAAATGCTTTTCCTATCATACCTGTGCAGTTAGAGATGCCATCAGACTGACACTGATGAGATGAAGGGGATAAAATATTTCTGAGAAGTAGATGAGGCTTTTCCTCCTCACTTTGCTTTCAATCCACTGGTTGTGTGGTTTTTTTTTGTATCTGTATTTTCCCCAAGTTGAAGCCAGATATTTAGACTTAAGAGAGCAGATAGGTATACTCAATGGATGTTAAACTCAAATTAGGTAGCCATGGAAGTGGAGCCATGGAAGGATTGATACACAACCATGGTCAGTATGTCTTTCATGGTAGTTTGCAGAGTTTTTGGTAATCGTAGTGTGAGATGTCAGAAATAAAGGGAGCTTTCAACTCATGATCTGTAATTCTATCCTGTTCTCTAGATCCACACATCTGAAGGTAGATCAAGAGAGAGGGGAAAACCATAGCCTGCCTAGTTTGCAGAAAGAAACAGCATGACTCATCAAGCTGTTATGTTTAGCATGAGCAGGAAGAAATTGCATAGTTTCTTTCAAAGGCTGAAGGTCTAGTGCACGTGTTTCTTGGCATCTGGTTTGGTGCCAGGCTCTTCCTGTTAGAGGAAGCCAGCTCCTACTTCCCCTTTTGAAGTATGAGGGTAAAAGGAGCTATGTGCCTCCTCCTTCTCACCCACCACCATGGACTAAATTTGGCTGCTTGAACAGGGAAAATAGTTCTGTGCCTCCAATTGAAACCTTTATCTGTGGTGGCAATACTCTGAGAAATGCTTTGTGCTTATCATCTCTGGGGTCATATGCTCCTGTTCACTGAGATCTGCAAAAAGAAAGGTTTCTCTTGTATTCAGAGACCTGAACAAGCAGCATTAGTTGTTAGCTTTTTCCAAAACTATATCTAGATCTGAAAGATGGGGGATTCCTCTGTAGCTTAAGTGTGGGTTTGCACACTGTGATGGCACACCTATTTCTGTTGTGGCCTCTTCACATCTAGGTATATAATTCAGAGGCAGACTGAAGTCTGGGCATATAAAATACAAGAATGTCTTCCTTTGGTGAATGTAGATAAATAATAACTCCAAGGGAGTCTTGTACCGCCCTGGCAAATCCGTACCAGTGCAACTATTAGGTTCTATTCTCCTAATTCCTATTAGTTAACATTTATATTATTATTATTATTTTAATTTCACTTCTTTATTTTATTCCCCAGCTGACAGGGCTTGTCCTGCAAGCAGCCAAGCGGATGCAGATCAATGTTCATGTCAGAAAATTACCTGAATTCTTGTAAGTGTTCTCTGCTACTGATTTGATATTCAGAATGAATTTGTCTGCCGTATTCAGATGGAATATTGGTTGGAGACAGAACATCTAAGAGAAAAATCCAGTCAGATCTTAATTGCAAATGGCAGTATACTCTTCACTCATGGCCCAAGAGGCTATTGGAGTTCTTTCTGCAGAGTAAATACTCAAGAAAAGCAAGTTGCAGGAGACAGATTGCACACAATCCTTGCAGTGGCATTCGTAATATCACACTGACCCTCTCAAGAATGGATCTGCCTCAGCAAAAGGAAGGTAGAAACTTGGGGCTTTGCTTCTCTTTGCAGTGAGTAATGCCATCTTACTCTTCACTGCTTTTAGGAGGCAAAAATACTGTAGCTGCTGTCATTTCTCAGCAGTGGTCATGTGAAAGCCATATGAGAAGACATGACCCCTTCAAAGCGGAAGATCAGGTGGTGGATTTTAAAACACCACTCATGGGGAAGGGCTTGTTTGATCAGGTAGAGAGAAAGACCTTGCCTGTGTCTACAACGGTACGATAAAGGATAGAAACCTCAATTGACGTAGGTAGTCAATGCAATCCTGCATAAGTGAGTACAAGTGTGAGTAAAATAGCTTCTCTGCTTCTTTGTTCCAACTGGATTCTGCAGGGTTTTCTAGTTGTCTCAGTTTGAGGGAATTGTTCACAAACTGCAGATAAAGCTGTGTAGAAATGCCAGTCCCTTTACCTCATGTTTTTCTGACTTGTTGATTTCATTGTTGCCTATGAGATACAATAGCTGTTTTTGCTTCTCAGCTTCTGAGCTGATACTTGTTGGCATGCTTTTGCTATATATTATAACTAAAAATAAGTGTTTTAATCAGTCCAGTCCTGTTAGGATGCTTGATGTTTTTTCAGACTAATACCACCTAACTTTCTGGTGCCCACGAGCTGTTACATTAACACAGTTTAGGAGTAAGCTGTTACTTCATGTGTGCCGTACTTTTTTTTCTTCTTTGTGAATATTGTGTGACAGACAACTGTTCCTGTGTTTTACAAATATGAGTAACACTGAGCCTCAGCTTAGCTTAGTGTCTCTGCTGACTGACATCTGTCATTCAGTAAGTTACCAACAAGCCTCTTATGGATCCCTTGTTTTCTCTCCTCACCATATCCCACAACAGAAATTATTTAGCCCTTTGGAGATTGACATTGTCCTCATTCAGTGGGAAAGTGAAAACCAACGTTAAAAAGCAACAGCCCCGTGTTTCTGTAGGGACAGTTTCCTTGTTCATAGCTCTGTTATAATCTGTCTCCAGAACACTCAAGAAAGAATGGAAAAGCATAATTTCTTATTTCTGTTTTTCTTTTTTTTTTAACACAGTGAAACAGGCAATGTCCGAACACTAATTTTCCCAGTGATGTATATAAATGAGGTAAATAATTTCATTAGTTCTTTGCAGCATTGTGAGATGTTTATGCTCGCAAAACTACTGACTTTGAGCTAGCCATGAAAAAAATATGTATTTTTTTCCTGTTGTTTTATGTAGCGATTAGTAGGAAGTTGTTGTTTCCTATTAACATCATTCTGCTGTTTGTTGACCACTGCATTAAGTTTAGGTCTGGAAAATCTTTGTTGGGGTCTTTTTAATAGCGAAGATATTGGCAGTAGGGAAAAGGACTGCTCAGGTGAAGAGGCAGAATGTGTGCAGAATCACATCTTTGTTTCTGGGGACTTCTGCAAATGCAGTAGTAGTTGGATCTGTGCTGTAGTTGGATCACTGAATTTACTGGATTCAGGGAATGCTCTATCTATCACCTTTGATGATACGTGTCATTATTCCAGGCCAGTACTATTGCATTCCTAAACAGAGCATTTTAATCACTACTTCCTTTAGAAATGCAGAACAGATTTTCCCTCTGGCCTCAGACAAAAAGCTGGGGATTCCTCAGAGGGAAGGTACATTAAGCAATGAAGCAAAGGTGCAGAGTTGTGGGAGTGTTGTTAGCTTATCACCACAAAAGTAAAATGGCCTAATATGAAGAACATAAATATTCTTTTTTTTTTCCTCTCTCTTTATCTCTGTCTAATCCAGAGCGTTCTGATTGATGAAGCATCTGCCAACAAACTCAAGCACGTCCTGCTGGAAGCCAGTGTTGTAACTGGAATCCCTTTTGTAATCATGGCAATAGGAATTGTTTTTGGGATTGTTTTTAGTGTGCTTGTGTGCAGGTCCCAGGGAGTAAGAGAAGAGGTAAGTAACACTTGAATTTGACTTTGTTTACTGTATGTTTGTGTGTTTGGTTTTCTTCCAGTTGATTTTACTTCTTCATTGTCTGTCTACACAGAAACATTTTAATGTGCTGTTTTTGTTTAAAATGACCTTTTTAGGGAAGGGATGTTTTAATAGACACAGAATAAAAGCACCAAAACAAAGGAATACAGCTAATATAAGAGACAATCGTGGTAAGACAGGTAGTATTTTCTGTACCTAATTTCCTTGCTGATAGTATAAAAAATAAAAATCAGCCTGTCTAGAGGACCCTGAAGGATAATATGCAAAAAGCCCACCGTATTTGATGGACAGATTTAGTCACAGGCAGTCTGACAGTGTTCTCAGTAGAAATGGTTGTCTTACACCAGTTGATTATTTTTCAGAATCATAATGCAAATTTATAACTAAAGAATGGATGAATTTTACAAACAACAGCATGCAAATAGTCTGTCCAGCCAATCCTAGTTTGTACACCTATTTATGAAAAATTCTGTTTCAAAATGTCATGCTGATGTTAAGGCCGTTAGTTAACAACGTTGAAAGCCAAAATTTCACCCTTAAGACAGAAGGGTCCAGATGAGATAAACTTTGGATTCTTTGGTTGAAGGAACAGACTGGGTACTCTAGTAGGCTGCTTTCTTCCTGTAGCTGCTGTGATCTTAGTGTGGTGTTGCTTGTGTGATGGTGTCCAATCACATTTTTAAAGCCATGTAGGAAAGCACACAGAACCCCCAGAGCACACAGCTATGCTGCGTGTTCACTCTAGCCTGTGGGACCCAGTGCCGCCTGGGGATGCAGTGGTGGCAGCAGCATCTTGGCAGAGAGGTGTGCAGCCCTCTTTCCTCAAGCAGTGGCTTCGAAGAGCTGATCTCTGGCTCTTTTGCTTCTGTCTTGTATGTCTCTAGGTATCCAGGAAGCACTGCACCACCAGGTGCTCTCAGGACCATAATTCAGGTTCCTTTTCACGCTTTGGGCATTTGAGCCTGCTGTGTCACAGGCAGACTTGGGTAGAAAATCAAAACCATCCCATTGCCTGAGGGCCCTGTCCCAAGCATTCCTGCCCCTCACTATTGTAGAGTATTCCTGTCCTCCCATTGTAGAGATGCAGCAGGTTCCTGTGTCACTCACTATGTATGGCTCCATACCAGCCCTCTTGGCTGTTCCTGAACATCGCTGCACAGTGAATAAAATGACAGAAGGACACATTCTTTCTGTATTTTCTCTATATTGCTTTTGTTGCTTTTCCTGCAAACATAAAAATGATTCTGCCAATCAGAGCTATCTTTGTGATGCAGGGTGACTGTCTTCTGTCACGTGGAAGGTGCTACAGGGATCCTGAGCAATCTCAGTTGTCCAGGCATGATGTCAGTAGGCTGAATGCCCTGTCATCTGGAGAATGTAGCACCCCGTGTGGAGTGCATCCTGGCCCTTTTTCTCCACTCACCCTGATCCCCTTCTGCCTCTGCACAGGCACAGGGAAATCTGGGACATCTCTTTGCATCGTCCCAGTGGCAGTACCTGCCAAAGCTGCCATCCATCCTCCAGCACCTCTCCTCACAGTGACGGTTCCCTTAGTAAATCTGCACTTAGAAGTAGGAGCTAAGAGCTTTTTCCTTTCCTCTTTGGAGTTTAAGAAATTTAGCTTTCCCACCACAGAAGCTCTCTAATGTGCCACGTTTAATTTGTCTTTGTTGCAACTTTTTTCTTTCAGAGCACTGAAGAAGAAAGGTCCCCGCTCATCAGGACATAGTAGTAGATCTTCTTAAATACGTGAGCTTGGAGAATAAATCATTAGAGCTTACCTAATACCAGCTACCACTACCCAGTGTTATCCACTGTGGAGAAACAGTCGTGTCAAGTGTAATGTTCAAAGATGGAAGAGAATCCGCACTGTCATCAGGGGAGGAGACTTTTCTTAGCAGCTAAGTTACAACTACAAAACTACATTTTAAAACTGCTCGAGATCCTGCTTTTTTCAGCCCTGCACTCTCTTGTACCTACACTGACACTCAGAGACGATCATAACCACTTTATCCGTGAAAATAAAATGGCCTGATTCGTTACAGAAACGACGGGTAACATTCGCAAATTGCCTTAGGAGCGTGGGCTGCAAAGAACCCTTGTAGAGATGCAGCAGGTTCCTGTGTCACTCACACACCTGTCGGTTTCCTGTAGCCTCACTGTTGTCTTTTCTGTAAAGTACCGCGCGCTGCTTACTACTGGTTTGCACTGACTGTTTGTTATTAAAGTCGTGGGTCCTTTCACAGAACGGATCTGTACAACTCATCCAAACCACTGAGTGAAATTCGTGAAGTATCTCTTGTTAGCGGGTAGAAAGAAGCCAACAATTGGAAGTGCTTTTCCATTCTGATCTTGGAACTGTTCTAACTCTGCTCTGATCCCATTGCCTGTAGGGGATATCCTTAAAGTTTGGGGGGTTCTTTTCCCTTCGGTTTAAAAGAGAAAACAAACCAAACTTGCACTGTGATGGTGGAAGGTACGACAGCGGTGTGTGCTTTTTCTCACTGGTGGTATCACAGCTACCAGCGCCGTGCTTTATGTGCACGTGGGTTTGTCAGTGACATCTGTTGTTGAAGATAAAAACCTGCAGTCTGAGGTACGTGTAGGGCCTGGAAAAGCCCAAAGTGTTTTTTACTTGCCGAGTGGAAGCTTGTTTTTAAAAAGTCACAAAAATGGGATTTTTTTCTCCTGAAGGAGCGTTCTAATTGAGATGCATTCCCATTAGATCTAGACAATGAAACACGTTTTAAAATTTATTGTTTTCTTCTAAATTGTGGGGCTTATTTTGTTTTTCTCCATTGGTTTGCTTTGTTGGGTTTTTTTTGCCTTGCTGGTGCCTTGTTCAAGTTTGGTTATAACTGGGACGGCTGATGATGCTCGCCATTATTACGACCCACATCAGTAAGCGTGCTCGCTGCCAGCGGAAGTCATCTCCGAGCTTCCCTCGGTAAAAAAGCGAGAAAGTTCTAAGAGAACGTTAGCGCTTCAGCTAGCGAAACGCCTACAGCAGAAGGGCCTCCGCGGCGCCCTCCTTCCGCACCCCGCCCGCAGTTGTACCTCCGGGCCACTTGGCGGCGCACGACGGCGCGGACGGGGCCCGGCCTCCCGCACCAGCCGGAAGCGCCGTAGGGCTGGGGCCGGAAGCGCCGCCGGTTTGTTCGCGGCGGTAAGGGCTGCGGGCACGCCTCCCGCCGCTGCGGCCCCCTCATGGCCTTCAGCTTCGGGGCGGCGGCTGGCGCCGGGGCCTCCAACCCCAGCGGTGAGTGCGGGGTCTCCGGGTGGGGGAACGGAGGGGCGCGGCGCGGCGGCCGCTGAGGGAGAGGCGGTGGAGGAGAAGCCGTGAAGGGCCGCCGGAGCCGCGGCTGTGAGTGCGGCTGGAGCGAGCCCCGCCGACGTGCTGCTGGGCGTCCCTGGGCTTCCTGTGCCCTGCGGCTCGGAACGCCATCCCTGTAGTAGCGTGGGGAGAACGGGGTTGAACCTTGCTTTTAGCTGCTTAGTAATTCGCGCTTGGTGCCAGTTAATACCTTACTTTCGTTATTAACCGTGCCTGCCTCGTCTCTGGTGCCAAAACAGTGCACTAGCTGTTACTTCTGAACCTGCCTTTCTCCCAGAACTAATGCTGCCTTGCTCTCTTTCTGCTTCATGCTTGTCAGGATTTGGTGGGCTTGAAACCACAAACTCCACCGCCGGTGGGTTTAATTTTGGGGGTTTCGGATTAGCTGCTAATCCTGCAGTGAATTTTAATATTGGGAATTTCGGTGTTTCTACTACCTCAACTCCACCATTCAATTTTGGTAACAGTCTGGCAAGTGCAGGTAGATATTGCACAAATACTTGTTCTGTAATAAATGTTAATAGCAGAGGTCCAAGAATTGCGTTCATGACTCAGAATCTGTGCTGAACTTTCTTCATATCTAGTGAAGACTGGAGGTAAAAGCTCTGGAAGTGGAATGATTTGTAGAGCCATGCAATTGTAAGGGATTTTTTTTTTTCCTACCAAATTCTCCAGAAGTAGCTGTTAAGGAAAAATGACCACATACCTGATTAGACACTGAACTGAAGATGAATCATGGTACCCTGCTAGCTTTACCCAGTCCAAAATTGAGTTTTGCTCACACAGCAGAACTGAAACACTGGTTCTGCCTTTAGGTCTGGGCCATCAGAACTATTGCAGGGCTGATCCCTAATGCCTCATTTCCTCACGTAAGATTCTTGGACTGCTGCAGTCATGGTTTTCATTCTCCCCATGTCTCCTCATCAGCCTTATGTTGGTTACCATGAATGTGCTGCACTTCAGTTGTTTCTGTGGAGAAACGAATTTTATACGATCAGCATAAAAATGAACAGCCCTTACTGTTACTTCCATTCCTAAAACTGTTCTGCTTCTTGATGTGGTGCACATCCCTGCAAAGTGATTCTCTGGGAGGATTTTGTCCAGCATGGTGTGTGCTGACTGCTTGTTGAGAAAACCCTTTATGGCCCCATGTAGGCTTATCAATTCTGAGTGACCAGCTGATAAATTTCAAGTTAAATCTTTTCGATTCTGTAAAAACAAAATATTCAACTGCATGGATTTTTCATGCTTTTTCCAATATAGAATTATCCCTTGGTTCTCGTTACCGCTGCTCGTATAGGAGTTATATTCATTCCACAACATTGTCACTCCCTGTGTTAGAATACTCCTACCTGTTTTGTGAGCTCAAGGGATATGATTTGGTTTTTAATTTTGTGTGTGTGCTACTGGACTATTTCTTGAGCTGAATTGAAACTAATCCAAGAGAATTTGGATACATTATTTTGTTTAGTAGTTTGCACTTTTAGATCCTTCTCTAAGAAAGGATGCTAAATTGCTGTGAATACAAATCTATCTAAAGATTGTGTCATCTGATGGTATTCCTGCTAGGGTTGCTCACTTGCTGATAGGACTGAAACCTGAAAGTTTCAGGGAGCAGCTCTTAAAATTAGTTGTGTTGTTTGCTAAATTATAAGAAAATGTGGCTCTTTATTCTGTATGTATATATAAGACGGTAAGTGCAGTAGGTCTAAACTGACTTTTTTTTTGCTATGGACATGTGAATAAGCACTGGCAGCATTGCTTTGTTTTGATGCATTGTATGTACTGGACTGTCTATCTCCATTTGAACACATGTAAAATCTTTCAGAAACACAGGGTTTGAAACACGGGGCTATTCAGATGTTCACATGCTGCACATTGGGTCAGATGGTGTGTTAGTAGCACTACAGCAAAGAGTCTGCAAAGAGATGATGTGGTCAGAAGGACAAATGCAAAGATTTTGGAAGGCGTGGTGGGGATTGGGCCTGTGCTTAGGTTTCCTCCTGCTAGCTAGCAGCTGGTTTTCCTGAAAACCTGTGGGAAGCCAACAAGTTTAGTGTATTCTTCTCTGGATAACAACTGAACCTCAAAGTGAGGGTTGATGGGGGATCTTTCAGATGATGGGAAAAGCAGCCTTGGGGAAAAAAACATTTCATAATTTCACTTGTGTGAGAAAGAAATCATTGCTCTGACAGCATTTCTGTGTGGGCACAGTGATTGTGTGCACCCTGCCCTCAGACTTAAGTTGTTTCTCTTTTTGCTCCTAGGATTTTATAAATGTCAAAAAAGCTCATGAAAAATGACTGCTTATTAAATGCTTAGCAACAATAATAATTTTTAGGAATATTTCCAACCAATCTAAGAAAAACTATTACAAGTTGTCTGCTACAAGTTAACAGGGCATTTGTTACTGCTGCTTTTCTGTTTGCATTCTTGCCATACCATGGATGTATTGGCTTTCTGGTTTGTGTTTTTTCCCATTCCCCTGGATAATGAACTTGGTCCCCATGGTCAGTGTCCAAAAAACCACATGCTTGTAAAATAACACATAAAACATCTGTCTGCATCTCATAATACCCATTGAAGTGTGCAGTTACTTGTCATCTTGTGCACAGCTGCCACTCATAGCACACAGCCTGCCTTACCTGCAAACTTTGTTCATTAGGTGCATTTGGAGGATTTGGGACAACCACTACCACTGCAGCACCAGCATTTAGTTTTTCTGCTCCCACCAATACAGGCACCAGCGGTAAGAGCACAAATCTGAAAGTATTCACTTTAGAATGAAGTGTAGCATTAGCCCTTCATAATAATTAATGTTTTGCTCATGTGGACTTTTATCCTGTTCTCAGTAATTCTTTGCTTATTTTCCCAGGACTCTTTGGTGCTTCCCAGAACAAAGGCTTTGGATTTGGTACTAGTTTTGGGACAGGAACTGGTACTGGCTTGGGTACTGGGTTGGGAACTGGGTTAGGCTTTGGAGGCTTCGGTACCCAGCAGCAACAGCAGCAGCAGACCTGTAAGTACAGCCTTCTATTCATTTATGCTTTGGTTGCCAAAGACTTAGAGGGCAACTGGAACTTGAGTGGTAAGACTGAAGTATACCATAAAAGGAGCCTGTTACACTTGAACTTAGGCTGAATGGAGGCTTCTCAGAAATCTGTCTTTTGAAATACCCATGTTTGCAGCCCTTTTCTTGAATGAGCTTAGGCAAATTTATTGGGCTCCATCAAAAGAGGGGTGGCCAGCAGGAACAGGGAGGTGATTGTTCCCCTCTACTCTGCTATTGCGAGGCCCCATCTGGAATATTGCATCCAAGTGTGGAGCCCCCAGTACAAAAGAGACAGGGAGCTGTTGGAGAAGGTCCAGAGGAGGGCCACAAAGATGATCAGAGGACTGGAGCACCTCCCCTACAAAGACAGGCTGAGGGACCTGGGCTTGTTCAGCCTGGAGAAAAGGCTGTGGGGTGACCTCATTGCAGCCTTTCAGTACCTAAAGGGAGTCTACTAAGAGGGGAGGGGATCAACTCTTTGAAAGGGTTGATAACTGCAGGATGAGGGGAAATGGTTTTAAGCTGAGGGAGGGGAGATTCAGGTTGGATGTCAGGGGAAAGTTCTTCACAGAGAGAGTGGTGAGGTGCTGGAACAGGCTGCCCAGAGAGGTTGTGGATGCCCTGTCGTCCCTGGAGGTGTTCAAGGCCAGATTGGATGGGGCCCAGGGCAGCCTGGTCTAGCATTAAATTGGGTGGTTGGTGGCCCTACACATGGCAGGGGGCTGGGGATTCATGATCCTTGAGTTCCCTTCCAACCCTGGCCATTCTGTAAAAATCTGTGACAGTATTTGCCACATAGAGTTAGTGGTGGTAGAGAGTGGTTCAGAAACAATGTCAGCAGTCATGGCCTTGTTAGAAGGAGGAGGGAAACTGTTCAGTTTAAACAAATTTAAGTTGGATTATGAATGACTGCAAGCTCTGAGCCCACTGAATTTATAACAGCAAAGCTACCTTTTGCATTAAGATATTCAGGGTACCAGACCATGCCATGAGTGAATGTATTTGTCTTATTTAAATACAGAAGAGTAAGTCTTAACTCAGCCCAGAGGAACTTCTCTTACTGATGAAGATTGGGTGTAAAAAGGCACTTACATAAAGCACTGACACTGATTTACGTTCATTGTGTATTTATTTTGATTCTGAAAACGTGAAAAGAAGTCATGCCAATGATACACAGACAGCATGTATTAGCAAGCAAGCCCGTCTTTGTTGGTAAAGGAGCTCATTTGTTTCTCCGTCCAATGCAGCATTAGGAGGCGGTTTGTTCAGCCAGCCTGCTCAGACACCTGCCCAGTCAAACCAGCTCATCAATACTGCCAGTGCTCTCTCAGCTCCGACACTCTTGGGAGATGAGAGAGATGCCATCTTGGCAAAATGGAACCAGCTGCAGGCCTTTTGGGGGACAGGGAAGGGGTACTTCAGCAATAACATTGCTCCAGTGGAGTTCACACAGGAAAACCCGTTTTGCAGATTTAAGGTATGAGTTTTTCACCTGCTCACAAACAGTTCTGAAGTGGTTATTCTGCTTGCTGATTCCTTGTCTAAGTATCTCACAAATATTAAATTAATTTTATTTCTGCAAAGATTAATATGAAAGAGCATTTTTCCAGATAATGTTTGCACTTCTGATGCATGTATTAATATAAAGAGGTCTGAAGGCATACAGATGATAAAAGTCCAGATATTGCTGAGATTCTAGATAGAAAGTGCATACGTGGCTCATGAAACATTCAGTCATCATGAAACTTACCTCTTCTATAACAGCACTTAGATTAGCGTGTGTGGATCAGATCTCCAGAAATTAATTTTAACATGTATTTGTTTAGGTTGCAGTATTACAGAAACTATTTAAAATAAACTTCACATCTTTCAGTATCTAGAATAGGAAGTCCAGGGTGTTTTGGCTTTTTTTTTGTGTGTCCTTTATTAAAACCAGCTACGAACATGGTCAGTGCACGCTGTCTTAAATGTATCAGCTTTGTATGTCAGCCTTAAATATACTAGCCTGCAGATCTTGATCCTCCACAAATCTTGTGCCTGCTGACTTTCTTGCTAAGCTTTGGACTTGTGGATTTGGGTCAGGCTAGGCATAGTGATACTCTCCTTTCCCAAGGCGATCCCTTGAAGGGCAAACTTTCTAACCTGAATGTAAATTAATGCTCAATTTTGGTATTCATATTGTGACATTTTAATAAAATCTTTGTGTCAACTCAGTGTATGCATAACAACCATTTGGTTTCTCATGCATTACCTTTTTAGCTGTTATCTGGAGCATTTTGATGATGGGGCACATGAAAGCCTGCTTTCTTGGATGTTGTCACCCAGTGAAGCTTTAAGGCTTTATGGATTTTTCAAAGAACAACAGAGTATAAATTATGTGTTACAAAACTGGTAATCTTGGAGTTCTGTTTTCTGAAATAAGTTCTCATTTCAGGTTAGACATGGAGTGCCACATACTACATTTACTCTTGTGATGTGAGAATTGGCACTGCCATCGTGACCTCCCATGCCTTATGTGAAATGCTGAGAAATCAGTTGTCTGCTGGCTGCAGCAGATACCTACAAAAAAGTAGTTAAGTTGTTAGAATAGGCATTGGAGCAAAGCTCCTTTGGCTTACCACTTCTATGTAAGCATTGGGCATCTAACAGGAATGAAATGTTGCCAGAAGGGCTCCATGGATGCTGAGGAGTTCATTTGTGCACGATTCCTGTTTTAGAAAAAATAAGAACTTCTAACCAAGAAAAGTGTGCTTTTAAGGTATAAAGGTTATCATGTGAACAACCATGACAAAGAAAAAAACAAAGCAAAACAAAACAACTTTTGTGCCAGCCTGAAAATATTTAATTTTGTAGAGAAATCCTGAAAAGGGATATTTATAGGAGGAGTGGTGTGCAGTGGTCTCAGTACTAGTTTGCATAGTAAAACTTGGTACTGCTTAGTACTTTACCATGGTGTATAATGGGCTTTAGTCTTTCTTGTGTTGTTGAGTCTTTCCCTGAAGGGTGGGCTTCATTCAGAACTAGGGAAACAAAAGGGATTTTTTTTTTTTTAGTAAAGGTGATAGTATGTTTTTCTCCTGAGGTAGCAGAAGGAATAGATGGTTTACGTCGGGGACAAATGTAGCTCCAGTAACCTGGAGGTCCCTTCTTTAAAAACATGAGATTTTGTCCGTATTGTTCTGAATTGTTCCTTAGCTGTGGCTATTGTGCTCCCTGACACAACAGCCCAGCCGAGTTCTGCAAGGCTCACCCTTGCGGGAAATAACCCTCTGCAAATAGAGACCGGGCTTTGGCACACATCCCCCACTTGTTTCTCTCTTCAGCTGGACTTGCACATGGAGAAAGACACAAGTCATCCACATCCAGTGATAAGGCCTTAAAAAGCAGCCTTTGTTGCAACATGTCACTGACAGTAGGTTGGTGCAGTGATTCTGAGGCAAGATGAGATGAAACGTGCCTACCCCTTTATAATGAGTTATCCTTTATAATGAGTTATCAGCTTAGGTCTTCCATACAAGTGATGAGGAGTTAATTTTGGAGTCAACAGATGTGTGTTTTTTTTTTTTTTTAATGGGGAGACTGCACCAGTACTTAACACAGATAGCAGAAAGGATTCTTGTGTTAGACTGTGATGTTGGATTAAAACATCTAACACTACTGCAGCTTTATCACAGGATAAAGATATTGTTAAATTTTACAAGCAAGTGTACAAACCCCTGGCAATTAACAACATAAGGAAAACTGGCTATCCTGAATTCTTGCCCGATAACCTTACTTGATGCATGTATTAGTTAATAGGAATATTTCATCTTTCTGTTTTGACTTATACTGCCAGGCAAACTGGGTCAACAGGATTAGAAATGTTAAGAAATCCATGAAGATTTGTGGTTGGCTTATCTTTGAATTAGGCTATGTCAGTAACTATTTTTTATTTAGACACCTGGAAATGTAATATAAAGCTTTTATAGAATTCTCTAGTGAATTTTCTTGAAGCTGCCATCTCCCAGTCCATAGTTCTGGTTTACTGAAAATGAGGAATGGACGCTTAGAAACCTTTTTCTTGAAAATTCTGGTTTTTGTTTTTTCTTTTTTGAAAGATACTCTACAAGTGGCCTTGTGAGGGTACTTACATAGGGAGATTGATATTATGCCCTTGCATCTCTAAATGTGTTGTGACTTGCATTGGGAACCAGTTGAGGGGTTTATCTTGGTTTAGTCCCTCCCCTTCATGCCACATGATGTGTTTTGTTTGTTTGTTCATTTGCAGGCTGTGGGTTACAGTTTAATGCCCAACAACAAAGATGAAGATGGTCTAGTGGTCTTGGTCTTCAACAGAAAAGAAGTAGATATTCGAAGTCAGCAGCAGCAGCTCGTAGAATCACTACACAAAATTCTTGGAGGAAACCAGACCCTTACTGTCAATGTAGAAGGTGTTAAAACGATGCCAGATGACCAGTATGTGAACTTGACACAGTTTGACTTTTTCTTCAGGGTTGCACATTATAAAAAGGGATGGTACCTAATATGAGTACCATGTGGTAGTGGTTCTGTCTTCCATTCTTGCTGATATTTAGATATGTTTAACTTTGTCTCATTTCATCTTGTTTTACTTAAGGCATTAAGACCATTTATCTTTCTTGTGTATGCTGCTTGTTTTTTCTGGAGTGCACAGCTGACAATGCTCAGCTCAGTTCAGGAAATAAGCTTTTCATATTACGCTATTTCTGCTTGTTACTTTGCTACCATTTCATTATTATTGCATTATTCTTAATGCAGTACTAGTGTCACAGTGTAGTATGGCTGTTAAAACTGGGGGTGCCATATTTTGTAGACTATTTACAGTGCTTGTAGGCTATTTTCTGCTGCACTGTGTTAAACCCTAGATTTATTTCTACTTGATATCTCAGTTAGCTAAAGGAAGCTAACCATCAGCTGCGAAAAACAAACTTCAGTTCAGGTTTGTTCTCCATTGAGTTAGCCTCTGTACGCTGTTTCTTTGTCTCACAGTATGTGTTTGTCTTGCTCAGGACAGAAGTGATCATTTATGTCGTTGAGCGTTCACCCAATGGCACTTCAAGGAGAGTTCCAGCAACCACCCTCTACGCCCACTTTGAACAAGCCAACATAAAATCATCCCTGCAGCAGCTGGGGGTCAGCTTCTCCATGGCCAGAACGGAGCTCTCCCCAGCCCAGGTCAAACAGCTCCTTCAAAACCCCCCTGCTGGTATGTGGTCTGGGGCTCCTCAGGGGCACGGTCAGGCCTCTGCCAGGTGCTTATTGGTTCTCTGGGAAAAATGTGGATGTCAGCCCACTGGAAAACACTGTTTAAAGCTACAAGTGTTTTGAAGGCATTCTGATTTGCTGACTTGTTCTAATTACAAGCTAGCTTAGCTGCTGAAGTGCAACCTTATCTGCTAAGACAGTTGTGCAAAAACTTAATTTACTCCACACAGCAACGGGCTATATGTGATTTGGCCATTGTCAGTTACTTTGACTTGTCTGCTGGAGGTTGTTTTGTGCTGTTGTTTGTTTTAAAAAGCTATATGTCAGAATAATCATGTTCTTTTTTTGCTTCTTTGGTTGTTGGCTTTTTTTTTTTTTTTGAGTGGTGAAGGTGGTGTCTCTTAGCCCATATCTGTATGTCACATGGCTACAGATAGTAAATGAACAGCTGTATTTTAGCTTGCTGCTCAAGGTAATCTTAGTATATGCTCCGTATCAATGAATATTATGCAGGGCACTTGCAGCGAACTCCCTGCAATGGATAGGGAAGGCAGTGCATGGTATGGGACAGGTACTGTGTAGCATGTTTGCTAGGACCAGTATTGAAACACAGCACAAGTTGTTACACCTGGATTGCAAGTACTTGGGCAAGAACAGCCAAGCTGCAGCTGGGGATGAGCAGCGGAGTTTCACTGCTGCAGTGCTAAGGAATGGTGGCACTGTGTTGCAAGATGGTCTTTACCATTGGAGGTGTCATAAGGACTGTGTGATGGTGGTTGGGCACAGTTTGTTAGTCTTTGTTTACAGAAATAATAAGGAATTTTTCTTGTTTAAGCATGACTGTCTGCTTGGATCAATTGCTGATCATCCCTGCCCTTTAAGGCCAGCAGTAGCGTGCCTTTTGGCACCCAGTCCAAGACCAAGATTTTTAAGAGCTACCCTTGTTTGATTAACCTTAGTTTGTACAACTGTCATTAAGCGTACTTCTTGGGGTTTGTGTATTTCCTAATATTTCACCTGTTTAAGAGTTGTAAGATACACTATCTACATTATCTATTCAGATCTGTCCCTACTAAAACCTTTTTTTTTTTTTTTTTAAAGGTGTTGATCCTATTATTTGGGAGCAAGCCAAAGTTGATAATCCTGATCCTGACAAGTAAGTCTGATAGTCTATCTGACTATTATAAAAGTATCTGGAAAGAGGGGAGAAATGCAGAATATTGTGTAGTAACCTTCCAGTAACTGATAAGAAACCCTTTATAGGACAACTTTGTCCAGTGCTGATATAATTTGAAGAAATGAGGTTAACTAGAAATGCCTGCTCTAATCCCTTTACCCATTTAGGTGCTTTAAGAGGAGTCAGGATGAAGAATTTTTTGTTTTGTTTTGTTTTTTTAATCTTAATTTATCAAAAGCCAAGATCGCTTGTATCATTAATTATTTCTTACAACACGTTTTTATTAAATACTTATCTACTTGTAGGCTTATTCCTGTGCCCATGGTGGGTTTCAAAGAACTGTTGAGAAGATTGAAGGTCCAAGATCAAATGACCAAACAGCATCAAACTCGCTTAGATGTAAGTTGTCTTAGTTTTATCATGATTACATGCAACTTACACAACTTCAAACTAATTTATATCCTCTGCAGATAATATCAGAAGATATCAGTGAGCTGCAGAAAAACCAGACTACAACTATGGCAAAAATTGCACAGTACAAAAGGAAACTGATGGCTCTTTCTCACAGAACGTTACAGGTAACACGGGCATTGTTAAATGACTCATTCTGACAACCAGTTAGGTTCCAGAAAGCAAACCAAGAGGGGATGGGATCCCAGATGACCTGTGCAGTCATGTGCATGGCCAATATTGAAAATGAAATTCTGACTTTCTGTAAATTGAATTAATGTGCAGAGCTGTCAGGGAAAGCTTACCCAGAAGCTGTGGGACTACTGTGAAGTCTTAAAGCAGCAGAGGGAATGACAGAATAAATCTCATGAGCAAGTCACTGGAGGAGTAACGGAGAGAGGGATGGGCTATAGGGAAAGAGATGAGCAAATTATTGTCTAACAAACCTCAAAGTCTTCTTTTGCAGGTGTTAATAAAACAAGAGATCCAAAGGAAAAGTGGTTATGCCATTCAGGCAGACGAAGAACAGCTTCGTGTACAGTTAGATATAATTCAGTGTGAACTTAACGCGCCTACACAGTTTAGAGTGAGTAGTTAAAAGATTTTTGCCCAGAACTTGACCAACAACCCTATTCTTTTCCTCTACATATAAAGTTTTCTAAATCATGCATGTGCTGTCACAGATGTAAGGGACCTTTAAAGATCCCTTGCAACTCTAAGGATTCTATGATTCTGTATAAATAAGTAGTATTTATTTTAAGTCTCTCTCTTCTTTTTCATAGGGCAGACTGAATGAGCTCATGTCCCAAATCAGGATGCAAAACCACTTTGGAGCAGTGAGGGCTGAAGAGCGTTACTACGTAGATTCAGACCTCTTAAGGGAAATAAAGCAAGTATGTATTACCTGCTTGACTGCTGAGATACTCCCCATTTCATAATTCATGCCAGCTAGGCAGTAATTTGCTAGATGTATTTTGAATTTTGTGGCTTGTGTTTGATGATAAACTCCTTTTTACTGTTTCCAACTGCAATGCCTCAAGGTTGTATAAAGCTAGAATTAAGCTGTTAGTGCTGAAAGTGCTGTTTTTTCCTTCTTTACAAAGTAATTATGCTGTGTTTTTCAATGTGCTAAGGCTTCTAGATATGACTACTTTGAGAAATCTGAAATCTTTGAAAATCTGTGAAGTTAAACAACACTCACACTGTTTTTTAAACTACCTGCAGCATCTGAAGCAGCAGCAAGAAGGCCTGAGTCACCTAATTAGCATTATTAAAGATGACTTGGAGGACATCAAACTGATAGAGCATGAGTTGAATGAGAGCATTCCCATGAGAGGAGGTTTCTTCAGTTGACGAGCAGGATTCTGCTGGGCTCACATGGAATGTTATTCGAGTTTATCATTCACCTTCCAAGGCCAAAACTGGTGAGGTAAAATAAAATGTGCATCTTTCAGGAGCAATGGTGTATTGGCTGTTATTTTTTTTAGAATTTGCAAAGCCTCTTCTAAGCTTTTGAATTTGACCTTTGGAAGGTTTATATTTTGTAAAGCTGTATACGCTTTAAAAAAAGAAAGAAAACTGAATCTGTTCAGATACTGTTTTACTATAAAACAATATGTACTATTGTACATTTTTTTTTCTTTCATTACAGCAGAGTTGTCTTAGAAATGCAGTGCTGAAGGAATTGTTCCACTTGTGACTTGGTTTGTGGAAGCTTAGCTGCTTCCATGCTTTTGTCAACACAGCTGAGTAATGTTATGTAAAGAGCTAATCTAAATCTTTACAGAAATGTCTGAACTATGTTGGTCTCTGTAATGCTGGTAGTTTTCTGGGGCATTTCCAGGGTATGCCCTTCCTTTGAACTGTTTACATATGTGTATTTTACAGTGCTTTTCTGCCCCTCAGCTAAAACCAGTGTCTAGATATTGTCTTCTGCTTTTTTTTTTATTTTGAATCTCTGGAAAATAATAAATTCAGTCTGACTTTGTAATAACTGTGCATGATGTTGGCTCCTTTTCAGCTATGTCAGTAAAGCTGTGAAGATTCCAGCAAATCCAAGTTAATACATTTCACTCACTCTACGCACTGCATGTAACAGGCTATTCAGTTTGATGCCACAGCACTCCTTAACAACTTCAGTCCCCAAACTGAAATACAAGGTCGCACCCCTTAGATCCTACCTGCTACCACGTACTGCAGAGTGGTACTGGAGGCACTGGAGAACCACCTTTTCTGTCCTCAAGTTGCCTCAAGCCACAGAAAATAACTGAAACAAAAATACATAATTCCCTGAAAGAGAAGGTTGTACAGCACATTTAGAACTTACCTTAGAGACAGAATTTTGTTCATTAGCCCAAGAAGTTGATTACAAAGGCCATAGCACCCCTGCTAGAATGATTCTGCTGCAGGTATGAGAGAAAGAGAGTTTGTGTTTTTGCACTTTATTTAAAAATTTAAACGCTCCCCCACTGCTTTTTAAATTGCAGTTGCATCATGCTTCAAAATTGAACAACCTCAAGCATACAGCAGCATTGCTTTAGCTGGGGAGTAGTTAGTTAATCTCAAAAGGGTACCCGCGACAGATTTAAGAGCCCTGTGGGAGATACTGTTCTGTACATATGAGATGATGGTAGTTTATTTTTTCTATGTGTTGCTCCACTGCATTTTTTTAGTAGATATATCTTACTGAAGCAAAGAAACAATGGGAGAAGTAGATGTTGTCACAGAAATAGTACTGTTTCTAGTAGAAGTGAAAATCTAAGAGAAGGCATGATGAACAGCCCAGAACAAGGCATCTAGAAAAAAGTTTATTATTAAGGAAGACTGTGCTTTAGCAATTGCTACCTAGTAAAGCAGTGCCTCCAAGAAATACCTTTATTTTAATTTTACTCAACTTGAATAGACTTGTAAAATTTAATGACATGCATTGATGAGAGAAATTAACTTGCCTCTCCCCTTGAGCAGAGTTTTCTATTTATAACACAGTTCCTTTTAAAATGCAGTCATAATTGAGGTATAACAACTTGTCTATTTTATCATTACCTTCCCCAAATGGATCACAACTGTTGGCTGGGTGGTCCCTGTCTTCAGTGAAGAGCACCAGGAACCTGCCTTCCCTTCCTCTGGTTTGTAGTTGCGGGCTCTGCAGTTAGGTAGGAAGCAGTCCTGGCTTTACAGACAAGGCATTGGAAGTGATGATCTGCCCTGGGTTCTCGCTACTGGGACTGTTTGACAAGGCGGAAGGCTTCTAGGAACTCATTGAAGTCAATGTTTCCATCTTTATTGAAATCAATGCTGCGAACTAAGTCATTGATGCCATCGTCTGTGAGTTCAATGTTCATGTGGGAGCTGAACAGCTTCCAGGTTTGGTGAAACTCCTCAAATGAGATGAGACCTGTGAGGCAGAAAGGCACAGCTGCCTCAGCACAAGGCTTCCCAGCACCTGCTCAGATTCACTGCCTGCTACCCTAAAGGAAGGAAGTGACTTTCAGATTCTGCAACTGAAGTTCCTAGCATGGAGAACAATGGATAAAATACAAAATAAAAGTGGCAAAGAGACATAAAACAATGTGTGAGAACAAGAGAGAGACTTGTTCATTCTCCCTAATGCAATTTGGTGGAAATAACTGCTCATGAGCAGATAACTCAGAATCCAGAGATGCTGCATTACTATCATTGCTCTCATAACCACTTTTTCTGCTGAACTCCTCCAGAAAAAAAAGTCTTAATTCCCTGCCTCAGCTGCACAATTCCTTTGAAATGCCTCATTTGTGGACATGTGCACTGATAATATAGAAGCTCTTGAGGCTGATATAGGAAGGAAGAAGATACATGCCCTTTACCGTTAAATCAGACTGCTTTAGTAGATACTAAAGGAAGACCAAAAGTAGAACAGAATGTAACACAGTGACCAACGCATCTTATACACCTCCTTACCTGAATGATCTCTGTCTATGATCCTGAATATGGTCTCCAAGTTGGATCTGTTTCGATAAATAACTTCCAGCAAGCTTGACTGGATGTGCTGAAAGACAGCATATTGTCATGCTCATTCTACCCTTTTCAATAGCTCTGTACTTCCACTCTGATCACTAGCTGCAGATCTCCACATAATAAAAAATATTTATGGCTCTTGGGAGTTTGCCAGCAGTGCGCTTTGCATTGTGGATATGTTATGAAATGAGTTTGTGATGCCTCAGCCCTCTATGTGACTCTGAATTAAAGGACACCAGCAACTTGTCAATTCCAAATGGACCACTTTCCCAGGCCAACAGAGGAGGAAGGAACTCAGGCTATAACCACTGCAGTTATTTCTGCTGAGTGCAATCAGGAAAGCTGTGAATCACAGAATGGAGTACGGTTTTCCCATTCAAAAAACTGTATCCAAAACTAGCTCTAGGCTTTTATCTCGTACGTATCATCCATTTCTACAATGGAACAAGCACCTCTAGAATACTCAAATTCATGCAAGTACTTTGTTGACTTTATTATGCTTTTGGATTATACAGGAACTATCTACTCTCCTAGCCTTTCCTGCCATACTTGGCTTGATGCACTGAGATCTTGTGAGCTGCTCTGCTTTGACAGAAGGGTGTGAGGCCTTACCTCTTGGCTCCTCTGCTCCATGGCCAAATCATCAAGCCAGGACTTGTACTCCAGCATGCCATCTACTGTGCTGCGCACCAGCTGTGGTCTCAACATCCGCCACGGCAATCCCAGGCGCAAGACTGACTCCACTGCCGTTGCCCAGTTGCTCAGTGTGATCCTTCCTGTAGGGAAAAGGGAAAGTCGTGGGGACCGCTGAAACCAATGGCTGAAAAAATGCAAAGACAATCACTCCCAGGAGCTAAATATGGCCGAGCTAGAAACCAACCCCAGAAGATCTATTATTCCAAACTGCAATACAGTTGGCACCAAACAAAACTCTCAAGGTGCTAGTAGGCTAGTAGTAACACAGCAAAAGCATTTAATGCTCTCCCTGCCACCAAAGCAAAAAAACTACAATAGCATGCGTACCCAGCCTACTGCACTGCTGACAGAGACAGCTCACTTTCTCCATGGCACCTGTGAGCACTTCAGTCCACGTAAAGGCCTTTCACAGCTTTACAGGTCTGCCTACAGCAGCCACTGCATAGTACAAGTGCTTTCTGCTCCCACCAGCCTCAGCAAGCTTTTGCCTACTGCAACAAATTAGAGTGTGGATCTGCAAACCTCTGAACACTGTGAATTTTGGGTATTTCACTGCATATCTGTGGCCTGCATCCAGTCCTTTCCTGCAGCTTGTGGCCTGCACAGCTACATGAGTAGTTCCTCAATGACCCAGGAATGTAGAAAAGCTCCCAGTTTAGCAGCTGCTCTAACAATTAAACTGGACTTCTGGGAACAGTTTCACAGCCCAGGAAAGAATACCCAACAGGAAGACTGTTCTACTGACTGCCATGTCCCTGTTTCCCCCAAGGCACATACAGACAGATCCGCTCAGCTTAGCTGACTCTCCTGGCTGGTGCAAAAGCAGCCTGAGGATTATGAACTCACAGCTCTCTTCTTAGACTGACAGTGGTAGCTGGCACAGAAGGGATCCCTCAATTTCGACTTCAAAGAGATTTTAGACGTTAGGATTGCAAAGGCTCTAGAAACCACTCAGCCAAGTGACAAGTGACAGATGTGTTCCAGGTCATTTTTCCAGTGCTTTCTCAGTACTCCTGTTGCAATGGGTTCTCCTTGCACCAAGTTTGAACTGCTACACATTAGGCTCATCACCTCTCGCTTCTCTTCCAACACCCCCTCATAATAATAAGGTTTTAAAGCAGAAGAGAGAGTGAATAACAGCAAATGGGACCAATACTGTGGCAAGGTCTGATACAGCCTGTAATAGTCACTGACAGCTGTCAGTGAAGAATCTCCCAACCAGACATGCACTTACCTTAACCTCTTCCACTTCATCCCACCAGAGAATTAACGCGGTGTCTCACAGCTCAGATTTACCTGTATTGTCTTTATCGTACAGCTTGAATGCACTGATGAGGGCAGAGGTGTGAGCAAACAGCTTTTCCCGCAAGGCTCGGAAGGCTGACTCCTCTACTCTGCTGATTCTGAAGCATGCAGAAAAGAGAGAAGCATCTAAGGACATGCCATTAAGAGCAAGGGAAGCTGCACATCCCAGTCCTCTGGCATGTCCATGGATTGCTCACATCCTCACACAACCGCCTCCACAGCTATTGCTTCTCTGCAGTGTTCGTAGCAAGGCACTGCATACCTAGAGCAGTATTTCCCACAACTAATGCAGTAAACCCCTGCCAAAGCAACAGAGACCTGTCCTTGCCTATATGAGCAGTCAGCAATTAGTACAAGTCCAGGGACAACCTATCCTATCAAACTTCCACAGTTGGTGTTCACCTGTTTCTGTTTACGTATTTTTGTTTCAGTTGTTCTACCACACCAGTCCACATATACTTTTAACAGCTGTGCAATTTTATAAAGTAACAAAGTGGAAAGGAATTTCAGGAAGGTCAAAAGTTAAAACATGACATTGGAAAGAAAAGCTGGAAAATCAACAGCCAGTAACAAAAAGACCTGTTCTGACCTCCCTCAATTGCTTCCTCTTTGACCCTTGTAAAACTCCCTTAGGGCTATAATTTAGAATGTCAAGCTATGAAAGTTCACCTTTGGAAGCAAACTTTCTCAAAGCTCCCAAAGTTTTCCCTTTGGGAATTTTGACTTGGTGAATTCTTATTAACAAAAGCCTTGCCTTTGGGTCATGGTGAGGGTGTGGGCTGTCTTGTTTGCTTGGTACTGAACAAAATGGGGCATCAGGTCTGGCCCCAGCTTCACGTAGGCTCCCCTGTTGCTGCCAATCTCATAATAGTTTGAGGCTGAAAATATGGTCAGTACCTAAAGAAAGGTATTTACAGTCACAATGTACATCCTCGATTATTATACGTATATAGGTATCATGAAAAAAATAGTGCATTAATCCTGTCTGAAGTCAACAGATGATGAAAGACACATTTTCACATGGAAAGTAAAGAGGGAGGTGAGAGTTCCTCAGGGCTGATACCAGCCTTGCATCGATGTCGCCACATGCTGGGCTTCAGCAGTTTCTCTGCCCTCTCTCCCAGCAAATTTCCGCCTTCCACTGCAGTTCTGCTGAGGCCACTAAAGTCACTCTGAGACTTCTGAGAGCAAAACTTTACAGCAGCAGCTTATTATCACTTCTTTTGTATTTAATCTTCAGAAACAGCTGCTTTAAGTGCAGGCAATTGCACAAATGAATTCAGGTCTTTCTCACAACATAGGAATGTGCTGTACCTACCTGTGTAACAGTTCTCCCCAACAGAGAAACTGTTTCAGACTAGTAGCTAGTAGCCTATTTCAGTAACTCCTGATATGGCTGCTCAATAATTTTATATGTACTTGGGAAAAAAAAAAAAAAAAGAAAATCAAAACCAAACCAACAACCTACAACACTGGAAGAAATAAAGAGCAGAGACAACAGCAGGATGGAAACTCAAGCATCCTTCCACCACCCCCTCACCGACCTTCCGGTTGTGACAGAACTCATAGCCCTCTTGCTTGCACTCATGGGAGCGGATGAGGAACTGCAGGTTGTACTTCTCAAGGATCTTCTCCGTCACATCAGGCCCGAAGTAGCAGCCACCACCTCGCACCGTATTTTCTCTGCAGCCCTCCTGAGGCATGGGATCACTCCAGAGAATGTCTAAAATCTGAAATAGACAGAACAGTTCACTGAATGATGCGTATCCGTTGACATTTACTAAGCAAATACAGCACCATCTCTGCATCCTTGCTGGGACTGCTGCTGCTACCATAGTGCAGAGATGTTTCCTGAATCACAGCTGAATCTCCATATTGCTCTGCAAGACTGTCACAGATCTGAGCCACCATGGAAGTGATGATATTGTTAGCCCAGAGCTGCAGCCACACCCAAAGTGCCTGAGGAAGAGAGAGGTCCATGAATTAGGCCTAATACAAGCTTTCCCTTTGCTCTTGCTGGATTTCACAGAATCACACAGAATCACAGAATTCAAGGAGACATTTCTGTCTTCCAGCAGCCCAAAACATGCCTCGGGACAAGTAACCCAGCAGATCCCCAGACCAAAAGTGGGCTTAGCACTAAACTCCTTTGCACACCAGTCTGGATGTTCAGCAGCCTCCACTACTGTAAGTGCTGACTCAGTGACCACTATGTGGATTAAAGTTTAATCTCTTTAACCCTGACCTGAATATACAGCTTTATGCTGATAAGGTGTGTAATGCCAGGATGTCATCTGCAATGTGTGGTGAGGAACAATGGTTTCACAGCACACAAGAGTCTCCCAAACAGTCTGGTCCAACAGAAAGCGGAAATCAAGTTCCCAGGCTCCAAGAGCAATGTACTCAATGTACTGCTTGGATAAAACCAGAGAATCAGTCTGTTCTTAGTATCCAAGATCACAACTCCCTTGTCAGCAAATGACATGTTCGCTCATCAGCTATAGCATTGAGCTCAAATATCCCATGCACACACTGCAAGTGATATAAGTACTGGGCTCTATCATCAGTCTTGCCTATCATTTATCTCCCCTGCAGTGAATCACAAAAACCCGTCACCCCACTCTGTGTCTGAACAGTTTGATTTATACAACAGGGGAGTGCTGTGCTGGGGACAAATGCTGGAACAGAGCGTGAAGTGCAGACAGCCAAAAACCCAATGAGGCTGATGTGCAGGGCTAGGAGAAAGGCAATGGCAGAACAGCAGCTAGCACCAGTCACACAGCCTGCATTCTTCTACAGGAATCTCATGCACAGATCTTCACTTGCTAGTGAATCCATTAGCTCCTCTGATGGCACTTCAGCACTGACTTGCTCCTTAACTCTACTTTGCAGAGCAGCAAAGATTTCTTTGCAAAGAGATCTGTGCATTGACCCAAACATTTTATAGCAAGATTCCTCAAAGGAATAGAGACCAAAGCTGAGGAAGGCACCAGAAGCAGAGCCCTGCTTATACCACTCACCTGCTTCCACTCCTCTTGCCGAGTCCAGCACGGCCCATCCAAATCTGTTAAGGAGACCAAACTGGAGCAAGTGAGCTCCTCCTCCTCCGAATCGCTGATGTCCACCAACTTGCGGCACCACTCAATTTGCTCCTGCACCGTCTGCCGGACCCACCTGGAGAACTCCACCCTGTTGGCCATGCTGGGAGCCTGGGCTGGTCGGGGCTGTGAGGGTAAGCTGGATGTTGTCTCCTTCCCTGCAGAATCAGGCTCTGCTTGGTGCTCCCCATTTATCTCCTTTATTTCCACATTTCTGTTTGATTCTTTTCTTTTCTTGCCTCTCAATACAGAAATAAACTGTAAGAGGAAGAGAGAAAGCACAGATAGTTAAATGGCTTGGAAAGCTGGATCTCTAGCTCTAACATCTTCAAGCAGAAATCTGTCAAGCGACCGAGGCCACTAAGCTTCAATTAATTTTGCTGCTATGAAATGGAGATTAATTGTAGGAGGTTATTAGTGCCACTTGCTCAGATGTGTCACTCTTGGCTTAAAGCTGGGGCCACAAATGCAGCCTGAATACAGATTCATCTCTTCTTCATTGATGTTACGCTGCTCAGATATTTCACGGAAGATAGATGCATGGAGTTAATCTGCACTTGGAACAAGACAGAAGAATGAGAAAAAGTCAAATGACTAATGCAAGTGCTTGTTATATTTAGAGAAGGGAAGTAGTATTTTCACAACTAGCACATCCGGAACAGATAATTTAAATGACTTCTCACAATCCCTCTGGAAATATGGTGTTCAGAAAAAGAAAAAAAAAAAAAAAAGACTAATGACCTATGGGATGACAAGATCCTGTCATTGCTGTATTATTACTGTCAATAACAGCACATCCATGTAACTATGTAATTGTCCACCATTTACCTAGCTATGATTCTCACAGCTTCCAGAAGTCAATAGCACTTCTTCCCTTTATATCTCCTGCACACACCCTATTAAATGAAATCGATGCCCTCCAAGACCATACCCAAACACACTTTTTGACTATGAAGACCAACCTTCACGTTTCTCTTATCAACAGCCAAGCTTACACATAGGTGTAAGCTCTCCAACCAGAAATCAGCAACACAGATTTATCTTGCAACATCCAGGAAATGAAACCTACTTTGTTCCTTTGGATTTTCTCAAGCATGTCCAGATCAGTAGTATCAGAGACACCCCCATGTATAACAAGGACTTTCTGATCAATCAGGGTGGCCAGAGGTAGCCAACAGAACACATTCTGAATCATCTTCAAGATTTTCTTCCCATGCAACTAGGAGGACAAGGCAGAAAGGAAAAGATGAAGCATCAGGCCTTCGAAGTCCACATCTCACATGCTGCAGAAGACATGAACATATGCCTACCTTGTATTTCTGCATGACTTCCTTGGTGAAACCATACCTACAGGAACAGAACAGAAATTGAGTAAGATTTTGCAATGATACCCTTGACATTGTCATCAGCCCCACAAGGAACCCATACCGTAAGTTGACCATGTGGTCTTCATGGTTCCCACGATTGAGATGAACCTCTTTTGGATATATCAAGAGGAAGGTAAAGAGGATGATGAGGATCTCCAGGGACTGTTTGCCCCTGTCTACAAAGTCTCCATTGAACACATAGGATTTGGAAGGAGAAGGAAGGCCATTCTGTAAAAGTAAGGACAAGTATTATGTTACAAGAGAGGCTTTCCCATGACCCTCATATACCTTCCCAGCAGCTGCATACCCTCTCACTCCTACCCCAAATTACCTTATAGAATAGATCCTAACTTATTTTTATCCTCTAGGCTCCCAGTGGCAAATGCACTGAAAAGTGAAAACAGGGAGTCAGAAGGTGGTGCCATTGGTATTAGGTCTTTAAAAAAAAAAAAAAGTAGTTCACTGGCACTTCCCAAATGTATGTGTATGACCCAACAGTTCTCACAGATTTAAAAGTCAGTGAAGGAATGAGCTTTAGCTTTGTAAAGCCGTTTAAATTGACCTGGAGAATTAGATCTTAAGGGCCCAATTTGCAAATGCTTCTTAGCATGACCCATGTGATAGCTCTCACAATGTCTGGCCAGCCTCTCCCTCACCAAACAAGGTACTTACCTTATAAAATATGAGGAACAAGTCATCCAGCTGGCCATGCAAGTCTCCTAACGGGCACAAAAAGACAAGTCACAATGTGTTTACCTTTAACTGAAAAATATACAGATAAATAACTTCCTATAAAGTATCTCCTCTATAAATGAATGACCACTAAAATACTGGAGGAAGTTCAAGGTTTGGCATAACATTCAAGGTTTCTGTTCCAATCCAAGCTGAAACCGGGCCATAACAGAATCTTGCTGCCTACAAGGTTCAAGAGAGTCTAAGCTGCAGATCAAATACAGCATGGTAGAGTAAACCCTGATAGTTCAGAGAAAACTGCAGCTGCCTCTCAACACATCATACATTTTACATGCAGACTGCATTTATGTTCCGCAGTCATATGGTACCAATTCATGTTTTCCATCCCTTCTACCAAGAATTCTTCCCCAAAGACTGTGTGTGCAGTGCTTTCCCACTCAGACGTACCACACACGGTGACCTCCTCACTATAGCAGGTGGAGACATGACTGATGTTTGGCAATTGCTTGAGGTGCTTCCTCGTCTCGTGTAGAAGGTTTAAGACATAGCGAGCGTGGAGCTGCTACTAGGAGAAAGTGAAGGAATTAAAGCAGGAAATCAGTGACTTCCAAACAGCAACAGCTGTCTGCAGAGGCCTGAAGGGCCCTCTGCAATAGCCTGGATGGGAGACTTACGCAACTTTCACTGTGACAACAGTCAGAGCTTGCAAACAAAACAACACAAATATCAGGCAAAAGCAGCTTCATCTTGGCATCAGCAAAGGTGACAACAACATCCAAAAGCCCTCACACCCTGTGGTAGATGCTATCCACTAGACAGCACCATCCCCTGGAGCAGCATAAATTCCAGACTGGTATCACAGGTAAGAAGCTGCTATCTTCTACATTTTTCTTTGCTTTCTTCACATTGAGCCAGGTTTTGCCACGTGATCTGCACAAGTATGTTTGCTGGAGGCCATTGAAAAAGCATTTAGCAGGCTTTAGAGACTTCATTTTAAGAAGTCTTGTTTTGTTTGGGTAAGGGAAGCTTTGATGCATTTTGCTGTTCAGCACATTGTCTGAGGGATGGGAGAAGAACACTGCAATTATACAAGGATTTCTCTTGTTACAATCGCTGAATTGGTACTGGACTTCTTCATAAAACAAACAAATGAAAAAAAACCCAAACAGTTTTAGACTTTTTTCTTTCCCCATTTCAAGTATACTTTTATCCCATAAATCAAATATGCACAGCAAAAACAATTTTTATTAATTCTATCGGCCATCCTATACATTTTTACAAATAAAAGCATTGAAAAAAAAAAGTTTCAATGTGTGGGGTTTTTCCCCATTAAGATGAAGCTAAAGGTTATTATTGGTACCTATCTAGAAAGATTTTGCAGTTTCTTAGAACTGTATTTTCTGAAAGGAAAAGTTGCACTGTAAAATACCTACCAGATCATTTCTACCCCTTGGTTTAACTGCCTGCCAGCTGCTCATGTTTAAATTAGCTTAGCTGCTGGGCAGTCCAAACACAAATCGGCTGTCCCACACCTCTGTATGCAAAAGGGGAAAGTGTGATTACTTTCAGCATCCTTACTTGTTTTTGTTTGAAAGCTTCCAGCAAGGCAGTCGCATGGTCAGGAAGGAGTGGGAAAGAGAGATGGGGTCCAGTGTAGGATTCTGGCACCTCCAAGGATTCATAGTCACAGTACTTCTCCAGCTCTGCCTCTTTGAAGCTTTCTCCACTTATGAACATGCGACTGATAAAATCCCCTGGATGGCAGATTGATTGGTTTCATTGTTTATTTAAAACAAAAGAGATGAGGAAAAGTTAATTTGACTCAATACACCATTGTATTTTAATCAAGACAAGCTGTTGCTCAGGCTAGTGCAGCAGCAGAAGCTAGCTCCTGGTCTGACACCACCACAGAATTTGCAGTGAGGAAGGGGCTACAGGGTCAGGGTTGAGTCAGTATGCTATGTATCAAACAACGCTGGCGGCTACACCAGTTTCTACAAAAACGTGGGTACTGGTTGCCATGGTTACGTGAAGTGGTATTTTCAATGATAAGCACATCTGTATAATGAGCTGTTTCATGTCACACTGTTTTTCTAAGCCTGCACCCACTCACATGCTCAGTATTGTCCCAAATTTGTATAAGTATGTGTGGGTTTTTTTCATTGCCATAAGATGACATAGCCCATCTCAAGCAATGGGGCACTATTGTGCCGTTTTGTACAGACAAAAATATGAAAATGAAAAAAATATGCCCCTTCCTTGACAGGGCTTTACTTTAAGATATATTGCTACGGCTTGAAAGGAAAGAATGAGTGCTTCAGCAGGTTATGGTCATCGATGTAAATAGCTAATTCTGACATGTCACCATCAGATTTCAGACATAAGTTCATTAGCAAGTTCCCAGCCCTAGGAAATAACATGTAATGCTCACTGCAGATTCAGAAGATACTGTACTAGTTGCAACAGCACAATGAGAGACAATGAGAGACTAAATGTAAGTAATGTCAATAATCCGGAGCACAGTTCCCACAGCTTCAGAAATGGATTCTGCAAAGCATTGGCTACCAGGGTTCACTTAAAAAAGGCAGATTTTTAATACTGTTCTTAGAAAACATACAGAGGTTTTATTCCCCCTTCCAGCTCCTAAGGAGTAGGAAGCTCCAATCCCTTGCACAGCTTTGACAGCCTCCATGTAATTCACTCTGCAATTTCCCGATGCCTTGCCCCCTCCCCCCTGCCTTGCTTTTCCAAAGGGCAGCACTGGACATCAAATACAGGGTGCAGCCTTCTGAGCTGCTGGTGCCCAGTCTCCAAAAGACACATACACACTTACTTTCTTTACTGCTGCTTGGTGTGAAGTTGTCCATGAGGTAACTGAAGAAGTTGTGAAGCTGCAAGAAGAGAGAAAGCTCATCATTATTTGTTCTGGAATATTCCCAGTGCTCACTGGAAATTCTGGCATGTTAACATCATCTTCTTTCTGAGAATATCATCTTTGCCCTTCTCATGTTGTCTGGCATGTACAACAAATCAAGCTATACCTGATCTGTATTGTTTTTTCTTATAATGAAGTAATAGTAGTAGCTTTCCCTTCAGCCATACACATGGAAGAACACCCCTAAGCCCTCTCCCTGCTTGGCAGAAAGGCAGCAATAGAAGAGAATGTTAAACAAAATTAAACAAAGCAATTCAGTGAGGATTGGCTCTTGTATTCAGACTCAGGAAAGGACTTATGATTTTAAACGTTCCTTAGGGCTTGTTTCAAGGCTCATTTCTTAGGGTTATATCACACAACCCTGTGGGAAATCTTTAAGTAAAAAGGAGGCAGGAAACTCGGCTCTGCAGCACTTGCAGGGCTATCAGCCAGCAGCCAGAAACAAGTGGCAAAGCCAGCATTCTCTTGGCAGAGAATTCAGAGAAGGGGCCCCTGCCTACCAGAATGACTAATAATGGCAGGCCAGGAATGTTACCTAAGAGGGAAGTGAGAATAAGTTCCATAGGAGACAGAGTTTACTAAATAAAAACCAAAACCCAAACAAATAATATTCCATATCCACAAATAACAACCCCCTCTACATTTAATATAAAGTTGTAAAATTTTTGATTCATGGAGATTACTCTACTTCCCTAATAAATGATGTTCTTTCCTCCCCAGACTGCTCCATTCACCTCTAGCTACTTTTACAGAAGCAGTTCCTGCAGACCCTCAGGAAAATGTTTTTTTCTCTCCATCTATAGAATCATAGAATTGCTCGGGTTGGAAAAGACCTTAAAGATCATTGAGTTCAACCACAAACTAGCCATACTACCCTTGCAACCCTCCACTAAATCATATCCCTGAGCACCACATCCAAAGGGTTTTTAAACACATTCAGGGATGGCGATTCAACCACCTCCCTGGGGAGCCTATTCCAGCGCTTAACAACCCTTTCTGTAAAGAAGTTTTTCCTGATCCATAGGTTACAGTGTCCTAGAAATTATGACATCCTACATCTTGCACACTCACATAGGAAGAAGCTGCCTATTCCTGCCTTACAAAACGTTTGCCATTGGCTCATCCTCATGGAGAGAGGATTTTCCCCATGTACTCCTTTCTGTGTCACTTTACCTTGATCTGATCCTGCTCACAGGCATACTCAATGGATTGAAAGATTCTCCAAGTGCATCGTCGGCGCATTTCCAGGCGAGCAACATAGCGCCGATACCACCTTTGGATCAGAACAGCTGCCTTGAAAGCTAGGGAACAAAACCAGAACAAGCTGCTGAGCTTCAGTGGCTGCACCAGCTGAGATACCACCATGCTATGCTCATTTCCTGCCCCTTACAACTGAAGGGAGATCTTTCTCTTCCAGAAGGAAGTTTTCAGAAAAGGTGTTCTGATGCCTAAACATTAAGTATAAGAGAACACACGTATCTTTTCACTCTATTTCAAGAGGTGATCTCACCCTGCCCAGAGACCTCTGAAGTACTTCTAATTATCACTACCAGCTCTTCAGCATGTTAATTATTTAATATTGCCTACGTGTCTATATACATTCTTTAGCATCAATAGACAGATGAATCCCTTCTATCTACTGTCATCATTTTCATGTCCCTCCATACAGTCTAGGCTTCAGGAAGCCAGGCATTTGACTGAGACCACGCAAAATGTTGGAGAATAAAACAAGACACTGAGTTCCCTTCCAGAATCTTAAAAATAAAAAAATGTTTTTATCTCCCTTCCTTTAAGCCAAATAAATATCTCAGCTTCTGCATTTCTGGTCAAACTTCAGGAAATAATCTGTGTTAGTGTAAATGTTAATGTTTCATTATCTTGGAGTAAAATAAAGGGGAAAGCAGCTCTTCATCTGCTTAATGACACAGAAGGAATGAAAGGCCAGGGGTTTCCAAGCGGTTTCATGGTTCAATCCACAGCCAGCACTGGCACCAGGTTCTTCCCTCTAAATGATGGCCATACTACCTGGTGTTTAAAACATAATTCCTCTGCATTTCTCCAATTCCAGCAATTTTCATTACAAGATCATTTCAGCTGGGGTGTGTGCTTTAAAGCAAAGTACACTGGTACAATTTCCCATTTATTTCTGAGTTCTGCAGCAGAACTTCTCTAGGAACACTTGTATCCGTCTTAGCTGGTCTTATCACCATTTGAACTGTCTGGTTACTTTACATTGCCGTTTACTACTTAGCATCTCTTTTTATCAGGCTCTGTGTCCCTTTTTGTTCTCGTCTAGAGCCCTGCATTTAAAGCATTTTCTGACAGAGCTTCTTTGTATCAAGCTTCAGCTAGGGGAAGGACAGCTGCTCTGCCCAGAGGCTGGCCCCAAAATCAAACCAACGCTACAGTTAGCACAGCTGCAGAAACTTGCATTCCCTTGGCACAAGGTCTGTGAAAGCACTGCTGTGTTCACCAGAGCAGGAAGAGCAATGGGGTGCATATCTTGTATTATTAGTGTAAACCTCCCGTGTACTTCAACATGAAACACTACTCGACCTTTACCTGAAGATATTCTGAGGGCTTATGTATTGAATGTAAGAATCCTTCTAATTTATACTATTGTAAAACCACTAGGAGGTGCAAAACATGGCAAGGAAAGAGCTATTGCTGTTGTTCAGATGGGGAACTGAGTCACAGTGTAGGCATGGACAAGGAAGTAAGATTTGGTTAGCCTTAATTCAAGAATAACTTGTGTTAGTTTCTGCCTGGGCTGAAAAAGTGCCTTCTGATCTGCTGGCTCTGAGGAAATGAAAAAAGGCTGTTTTTTTCTGTAGTTTGTGCTCCCCCAGTGCTACCTCTTCAAGCCTCCTTTGTAACAGCCTCCACAACAGCTGCCTTATTCTCTCTACAGAAGTTTGGCTGGCATGCAGACAAAATCATAGTCACAATCACTCTCTGAAATACCTAACTTCTAAATACGTTGCATTTCCCTAACAGGGGATACAGTGTCCAAATACTGCAGCAAGAGTCAGGTGCCTTCAAGTGAATCCTGAGCAAAAACTGGTAGTAGTGACTCCACACGTATAAATAAAAAGCAGATCCTTTGAAATATTACAATCTATTTTATGAGGATCCAAGTAGTAAGCTGAATCATATCTTATCATGTAAAGTGAAAAGCATGCCAAAGTGGCAGCACTTGAACTCAGTTATACCTGTTCATGCTAGCACTATAGTTCACAAATCAGCTGTCAACAAATACTGTCTTCTTTCTATGAAACCATTTATAACCAAAGCAATTGTGTGCCAGAATAATCTTGCCAAGTCTCCTGCATGGCAAGTGCCAGCAGAGTATGATTTCTTTATAAGACACTGCAGAAATATAGGCAGATAGCTAGAGCTAATGTTGCTTCTTTATCAGTTCTGCACCCCTAATATAGTTTTTAAACAGGAGGTCCAGCAAAAGGAGCAGTGTGCTATCATCATCTGTCACCCTGACAGCACATGATGTTACAACAAACACACATTAGCCAGAAATTGATTCATTTGTCTGACGTTAGTTCCAACAGAATGACTTTTTGCTGCTTCCCTTCTGGTCAGATTTGTATTGATTATCTGAACAGCTGATGTTTCCTCAAGCCTAGTGTGGGTCATCTGCTTGACATATAAAATTCCTCATCACAGGATATGTCTGAAAAACATAGCATAACCTCCTCTCAGGACTATCGAGAAAAATGAGAATCTGGAAAAGAAACACATCCCACCACAACCTTCCAGCAGCACGTGCAGGAACAGACAGGGAAAGGTTACATTTCAAAGAATTACTCACCATTTTCAGACTTCTGTAGAGAGTACTTGTAGCTGGCATTTACAGAACTACCAGATCCCATGTTTTCCAACTGGTACTCCTAGAATGCCACAGTCTGGCCCAGTATCACCAAAACCACAAAAGAGATGCAGGAAAGCATTTGATCAGAATCCAAACTGGTGCAACATATGCCACAGTGCTGAGTCTATAATTAAATATATTAACACTTATTAAGATCAACAAGCGGATGTCCTGTCTTGTACCAAGTACCTTTTCTGCTAACACGTGTTTCCAGCTACTTGGTTATCTTTTAGACCATCTGACATGAGGATTGCTGTCTTACTGTTTCAAATTTCAAGTCAGCTGTATGAATAGGAGTAATTCTGGCACTTTTCGTGTGTTACATATCTAGTTACTGTAATTGTTCAGTAGATGGATAAATCAGGCCTTTGTGTATTCACACCATGTTCCACATGTTTAATTTTAGGTTTCTAAACTCTTAGTAATATGGTTGTCTTTGATGTGAACCTCCATTTCAAATGCTACCAGAAAATAAGCATGATAGAGCTCTGAGAACAGACATCAGATCTGAATCCTAATGATACCTCTTCCCTCACACATGTGCAGCTAAAGCACCTGGAGAAGGCAAAAAGTGCTAAAATACTCCATGACTGCATATTGGAGGCATTTGTACAGCGCATAGAAAAAATATGTTTTTATACTGATCTGGAAATTTCAAGGTAATTAAGTTGATTTGGCAACACTTCAGTATCTGCAAAGATTCATGCATAAATCCTTCTGTGAAGGATAACTCTCATTATGAGGGATGAACACACATATGGTATTTAAATCTATTTGCAGTTCCACAGCATGAGGGGAGAGAAGTCTAAAATAACAATTAGCTATCATAAGAAAATAATCAGCTTTGTTAAATAAACACTGCTTTTCTTCACCTCGTGGATCTGCTTGAGTGCGGGGGCGTATGATGCCATCAACTGCTCAGATCCTGGCCAGCATCAAGGGACAGGACAGCCAGACTTGTGTTAACCACACTGCTTGCTCTGTTCAGAGCAAAAGGATCCTGTTTCAAGAATACGTCAAAATTCTGAAACCTCTCATTTTGAGGACAATCAGGGTGCCTTCCACTGTCAGACATTTCCTCTGGGGGGAGGGGAAAGTAGGAAAAATAAAACTCCATGTGCTACTGCTTACAGTAGTTCCAGTCTGTATCAAAAAGTATTTTAAAGTTTTGGTGATTTTTGTTGTTTTGTTTGTTGTATTTGTTTGTTTTTTAACCCAGAACTGGATACAGGGGAGAAAGCTGAGGAAGGAAAGGAAGGAAAAAATTACTTTAATCAGTGCTAGGTCTGGTACTAGCAGGAGACCACATCTCAAAGGCTTTTGAAGGGCCAAAACAGTAGGACTGCAGAGGCACTTCTTCCCATTAGAGGAGGGAGAATCCCTTCTTTTCTCACTTCTTGTAGCCCTTTGCCTAGTCGCTCTCTTTCTACCTAGCCCACATCTTTCCTCTCAAAATAGCTACAGATGGGCAGAAACGCTAATTGAAGGGACATATCCAGTGTTGTGTAAGGTACATGTGCACTCCTTGCTCAGGGAGATGATCCATACTGAACTAAATGTCAGCACAGAAAGTTTCTAGATGGATAAAACGCTGAAGTTTTCTGTCCTGCCCAGAATGTGGAACTGCACAACTTCATGCTGTACAGATGATGCAATAGGAGAATACTTCACAGTGTTGCTCACAAAATATCACTCACTCTACTTTTACTCTAACATTATTATTTAATATCACTGCCATAAGAGGCCTGAAATCACTGTAAATTATGCCCAAATACATTGGTGCTTTATGGTATTTACGTTCCATAATGCAGTTACTCTGACAGCTTTTCAGACTAGTAACTACTTCAGTGGACAATTGCACACACAAAAAAATCCAAAGCTAGCAATTAAGGCTGTTCCTTGTCACCTCCTGTATGACACACCCCACTTCAGGAAAAACAGATTTTCAAACTCAGAATTTCTGTGTGTAGACTTAGAATTCCTGCATGGATATTCAAACAAAAATGCCTTCCCGAAGAGTCACACCTGAAGATTTCAACAATTATGAGCTATATCCACTAACAGCTCTAATATGAACAATTCACTCTAGAGACATCTCCAACCATCTCTACTCACTGCATTCTGGTATACGCAGCACAGCGATCTGAAACAGCCCAGCACAGGTTCCTTTTAGATGAAATGACACCAGAGGACATGCTCTGCCTGCTAAATGGGAGCAATTAGCTCGCAGGAGCAGATTCAGGCCAGTTCCAAGAAAAAGCCCTGAAACACAGCTAGTGTGGCCAACTGTTCCTCCACAGGGCAGGACAGCACAACCTGTGTGCCTAGCTATATCTCAGGAACCTGACACTGCCAGTCTCAAAGGAAGGTGGATGCTTTAAAGATACCTTTAAAATTACCAGCATGAGAAAAATTCCTTTTTCAGGAGCTAGAACACTGCCAGATAAGTTTAAAAAAAAAAACAAACCAAAGAACAGATTTTAAGCATGTACCTACAATGTGTTCAGGGGTACCACATATCTGTTTTGATAAAATATGACCTTGGATTTGAGATCACTTTTGGAGACACAGAATAAAACTCTTCCTTATGTCCTCCCTTTCCAGCAAAACAAGACAACCAACTCAACCATTTGTTATTGCACAGTCCTACTTTAAGGATAAGTTCTGGCCATCCAAACAGAGGGATGATCGAGTATTAGGAGCGCCTGCAGAATGCTCCTACCTAGTTCTCTTATTTCTTTAAAAGGTCTCTCCCAAGCAATTCCTGCAGCTAGCAACTGTTTGACTTTGTTGTCTCAGATTCTTCTGAGGGCCCCAGCCAGAGCAATAAATCAGAGAATCCAAAGAAATGAAACCTGCTTCAGGGGTGGGAGGAGTGAGGAAGAAATGAAGTCAACCCAACTGCTCAGCACCTGTGATCCTTCCTCACCCATCCCACAATGAAATACATCCTTCCTATACCTAAAACTGTTTCAAAGAAAAGGTGGCCCATAAAATGCAGGCTGAAATACCCAGTGACAGTGGCATTGCCTCAAATATAGACTGCATATGTATTTGAGATAAAATGATGCGTATGTGAAACAGCTGGCTCCCTATTCCTTGTCTTGTTCTTCCATTGTTCCCCTCCTGCGTAGATGCTGAAGTTTTCTCTGGTGCACTCAGATGTCTTCTGAAACAGGCTTCCTGAATTTCTTCTGAGAAGCTGCAATACATTCATTTGCCTTCAGCCTGTGACTCTCCCCTGGTATGTAGTGCTGCGTAGAGCATCCTCTAACAAACACACGTTAAGTAAAACAGGTGGAGAGCCGTCACGTATGAAGTTACACCAGAACTAAAACATGAAAAAACGTATGGGCTGAAAAGCTGCACATGGATACAGACAACTAACAGAACAGCAGAAGATCAGATGCAAAGAGGAGATGCATGTTTCCTGTTCACCCAAATTAGCACTGGAAAGGCAGGAGAACTATCTAACAGCTGTACTCCATATGCATTTCCCAAGACATGGGATAATATATTTGATTTTGCAACACAAACCGCTGACTTGCTTAATACTACCCTATGATGTAATAACACACAAAAGCAAATAAAGGAAAACTTGCATAAATCCATGTGTCTGAATTAAAAAAATTACCAAAAAATCCCGCAAAACATGTGAACAAATTACCAGTCCAAAACAGCAACAACAAAAGCCTATTGCAAGTGGGTTTTTTGCAAGTATTAATTTAATCATTTCAAAACCAATGCAAGTGGCATCATTTTGAATCAAATTCTATACACTGTAACATCACTGAGCTTGTCCAGATTACAGATCTGTGCAGAATCTGGGGCTCCACCCCTGTGAATCAAAAGCTTCCTGGTAAGGAACAAGAGGCTGCTCCAGCACACGGAGCTAACATCAAAGCAGCACATTTCCTAAGTAAGACTACACATTTTTCATATCACATGCATAACTGAGTTCCCACTACTACATTTTACAGACAATACAGATATTTACAGATGACTGAGGGAAGAGGTGAATAGAATCTGGAAAGCAACAAGAAAACTGAGAGTTTACTAGGAAGAAAACAGTGAAAGAGAGGTGTGAGAATGAAACAAAATTTATCAACATGATACTTAGAAGCCACCAACGAAATAAATGAAGTCAAATAATTTTCACAAGAATAAAATGCTCACTAGCACTAGAGAAAGTGATGATCCTTCCTTTCCCTCCTAGATTAAATACTCATGTCCCACGTGTACATCAGACTCAGCACTGCTCGTAGCTGGAAACATGATGGTGAAACTTGATTTATTTTATATACGAGCTGAACTCTGCACCTGCACAATTACAGCAATGCCAGAAAGGAGAACGTAGAAAGTCCCAACCATAAATTTATACACCCTGACATGTAAAAGAACATTTCACCTCAAAATATGGGTGCTGAGTGACTACTTCTGAACAAAAAACACTGTTACAGAGAAAAGAAAAATACGACTTACCTTGCCACCAGTTGCTATCTTAAGGACTTACTAAAATACACACAAAAGCAGCTTGCTCTCCACTTTTTCTTCTTCTGCTTATATAATTGCTATTCAGTAACAAAGTGGTTAATAGTCACTGATTTACTTGAATACAGATTCAGATATCTGAATAATTAAGTTGTTCACTTAGGCATATAGAAGAAACTGCCATTGCCTTCAAGATCTGCAGAATAAAACACGTGCTGTTCTGCAGGGAGTGCAGATCCTTCGATTTATTTACTGCACAGTTGTTCTGAGCAGCCTTAAGAATGTTCTCCCATGTGATGCTTAAGAAAGGTTACAGGTCTGAAATGGATTAGGATTACTGAGGAGGATTAGGAATGAGAAAGACGGTAGGTTGGCCTCTCTCATCTTAAAGAATGAGCTCTTACACACTTTCAAGATGCCTTTTGTTAAGTGCAGATTTCTCAAAGAAAAAATAAACAAACATTTCACTTTTTCTCTTTGTTGAGCTGAAAAGCCTTTGGAGCTTTATAACTAGGGAGCCTGGGCTGCAGAAACAAAAGAACAGAGGAAGCAAGGGTAATGCCACTCAGTTTTCATGAATTACTTATCAATTCTGACATAAAACTGGTCTCGAGAAAGCAGAAAAGCTGTTTTACTTCCCATTCTCTAAAAAGCCAGCACACAAGCAGGTGAAATGTCAGACAAGAATGAGCAGTGAGCAATTCCAGTAACTACAAGTGTTCCTTTCTTTTAAAGAACAAACCAACCAGATCTCACAAAGAATCAAAACCCACCTGAAGTAATCAGTGCTACATTTAATGTTTTCTTACATAGCCACCATAGTTATTTTTTTTTTTTAAAGCTATAAAATAAGAACCTGTCTCCCTGCATTCTTTATAAAATACTTCACTTCTTACACAAAAAGAACCCAAAACATTTCATGGGTTAAATCATCTGGTTTGTAAACTTACTGTTTATCTTTTTAGCATATAATTCAACTAGTTATGTAAATCTTTCTGTTCAGAGGATATCAGTAAATAAATACTTTCAGTAAAGCTTCATTTTGTTGGCAGTCAGGATGCCTGGACATCTATGAAACAATAAAACACAATCACAATGCAAAGCTTCCAGAAAATATTTTAAAAGAGCAAAAGGAACAGAAATAAAACTGCATTTCTTCAAATCTAGCCTCCTGCACTCCATTTTTTTTTTCTTTTTTTTTTTTTTCCCAATAACATACTCTGTGGGTGAGCTGAGCAACTTCCGAACAACTGATAGACGTGAACAGGAGTGGACAACTTTTGCTGAAAATTCACAGATCCCAAATATTTATACACTCTGATCTGCTTGTATACGTTTAAACAAGTACATTGGTTTCATTTTATAAATCACTGAAAATCCCAGCATGCCATTACCAGAAGGTAATCAGCCTAACACTGCTGAGGTCAAGAAGACTATGCAAAATTATACCTGTGAGGATCATTTCGTCTTTGCTTGTGGGTGGCAGTTACATAACAAAAACCTGCTGGAACGAGGAGTCAGGGACTGCTCTGTGAATTAAAGCACAGTCATCTTGATATCTTGGAGGTATCCTGGCCTCTGTTATTTACATCTTCCTCCAGGAAACATCTGTTTCTCAGCTTTTATCAGTTCTGGTATGCAACTGTTAACATCGTTGTACTAACTGGGTCAAGGCAAAGCTGGCACACATTTATCCAGGCAGAAGTAGAGGATGCAGGTAAGTAGGTTATGACACTCAGCCAGACTCAGTACAAGGAGATAAAGGGACCACATCTCCAGAATGCTCTCTCAGGAATAGTTTGCATAACTGGAGCACAACCACTGCAAAAGATAGTGCACATATTCAGGAATGTCTCCTAGATAAAATTCTTGCAGGCATTTACCACAGTTTTACCCAGTACCCCAATAGCTTTATTATAAGTATCCACTGGTCTCAACTCCCCAAATCCTTCTGTATTTCTAGGATGTTTGCAGGAAGTGCCTGCATACTATGAATTCAGTCACAGCACAACCAGACTGAAATAAACCTGTATGCGCCAGAAAAAGTGAGTCGTCAAGTTTCTACTGATGACACCATCATTTGATGGGCCATTTCCTTACGTTACACCAAAAAGCTATTCCTTATACAGACTGACAGTCTCTATGATCCAATACCTTACCTACTACTAAAGGACAAGTACTCTTCAGATCACTTGAGAAACTCCATATGACTACATGCCTCTCAGACACCTTTTATAGGCCCAGGAAAAACAGCTGAAGAGCCTGTGCACTGGAGAACTGCAGCTGAAGAGGAAAGATAGTGCCTGCAGTGGTATTCAAACTGTGGAGAGTCACATTCCTTTGCACTGATGCAGTAATTTCTGTGCTGAGCAAGGTCTACAGAGCACATTAGGACAGGGTGGCCAAAGGCCGAGACAGTCTCAGGATCTGCAGCAACCTCATTGGTCTGCCAGCTTCCCCAGCACCGATGCCAGCTCACTGTGTGCACTGAGTGATGCTGCTGGGCTAATGACCACAGACTCCATACAATTCAGATGTAGATGATGACATCAGCAGTAACACCACAGGTCTCCATAAATCAAGCAGTCAGCTGCGTATTTTTATTTCACTATGTTCACACCTACACTCCACACAAAATAGATCAACAATTTTATTTATTGGTCAGAATATGAACATATTCAAATTGCACAATTCTTCCCAAAAACAATAATAGCAAATTTTAGTTATCAATATCTGCTAGAACATCAATATAATTAAAATAAAATCAAACTTCCATTACAGTTCATTAACAGTGTCATCTGCAACACTTTAAAGAATTAACAAGTCTTTATTGCGTGAATGGCTCACCCAATTAGTGATCTAAAACAACTGTACTGCTTTGGGGAGTGTTTTTAAAAGCATATGCCGGTCTTGGAAAGCTTCTACTTTTCTCCTTCAGTTTGCTGAAATAAAAAGATAGACAGATAAACATAAGTGCACACATCTGTATACATGTGTAGATAGAACCAAACTCTTCAGAATCCCTAAAAGAAAGGAACTAGTCTTGCTAAAATCTTATGTCCAATATAACTACTATAATACCAATGAACATTTAAAAATCTGTTTGAACTGCAATTCAGCTTATTATGGTCCTTCCAGGTCCACACAACCAGAGTTTCCTGGAAGAAATACATCTAACTTAATATCTTCCTTTGAACACAGTAAAGCTACCACATGAGGCACTGTGCAAGATGAAGCACTTTGACTTTTTCTGCAAGTAGACAGGACAAAAATCTCAAAGAATGCTGATGTTCAGTTGGCTGTGAGAGGCTGCCACAAATTAAACTCAATCTTTGCTTGCACATCACCTGCTCAGGTTCAGCTCACCGCTGGCAGGGCTTCCTGTCAGTTAGCCACCTGAAGATACACCAAATGTATCACACTAGTGGAACTGGTAAAAACAATACTTAAAGCTTTCATTTAGCAAACAACTATCAGTAGGTTACAACAGCAGCCAGTCCTTCCTCTCTGCTTTATTAAAAGTACTTTTCCTATAGTAATCTCAAAGGGTTTTGCAAAGAAAGTCAGTACTTAACTCTTATCTCTAAATCAACTAGGGAAGGTATTTAACCAAGGTCAATAAGCAAACCAAGGGAATCAGGAATTCAGACTAGGTCACTTCAGTATGGTTACAGTGCTTTGTCCCCCAGTGACTTGTCAGCTGGAATTTTTATTGAAGTACAAGAAGCTAGGCATACCAGCATGTTATTTACTCCTCCTCACTTCACAGTTCTGATCCATGTCTGGTACTTCTCTGGAAATGCAGCACTCATTACTGTAGTATACACTGTATTACTGGTAGGCAAAAGAAGAAGAGAGTGACAAAATCATTCTACAGAAAAGAAGATTCATTTATAAAACTAGCAAAGCAGTAGAACAAATTTTAGCGGAACAAACATTCTGCATTTAAAAATGCAGAAGTGTTAGAAAAAGTGAGGAAGAGACTTTGAAGAAGCCATTGCCAAGCTCTAATGCAAGTGACTGATCTAGAGAAAGTACTGAGTTCCATGTAAAAGTAACATAAAAGGATAATCTGCAAAGGTGCAATCTGTGGAACAGAAGTAAATCTATTCAAAAAAAAGAGGTACCTAAAAGCTATGTACCCATTTACTACTTAACAGTTTTTCTTCACATCAAGCAGAGCTACATCAGAAGCACCAAAGAGAGATGTTTCCAGTGCTACCACAAATCTAAACTTTCCAACAAAGTCACGAGTGACTTGGCCAGAAGAACTTTAGAAAGTACTGCTGATTGATCATCTAAACAGTCAGATTTTTCCCTGCTATAAAGCAACTTTCTGTTACCAGACTAAGCCAAACAAAGTGTCATTTTATAGCTGGAGAGGGACAGACCAAAGAGGAAGAGTTCTGTGGAAGTGAAGACACAGCACCACATGCACAAGCAGAAATCTAAGCTGGGAAACAAGACACTCAAGCAGAGGTACATGAAAATCCCAAGGAAGTTTTTGGCCTGATGCATGGTAGAAGGTACTGATTGACACCTCTGAAGCTAATACTTACTTATTTAAGACTGGCTTCACTGACAGTACCTGTACAGAAAGTTTGAAGTGTTGTCATTTTAGTAAATTAAAAGGTAATTAAAAGACTACTTAGAAACAGCATAAGATGAAGTTATGAAACCATATAATGGGAAAATCAAGAATTATTCTTGCTGTTCAGCTCTGTTTTTTAATATCAGACCATTTCACTTTTTTTTTTTAATAATAAAAACTCTGAAATACACAACAATTAAGTTCTAAAAACCAAGTGGTAAATTTCATTCTTCTGTAACACTTTAGCTACCCTCTGTAATATTTATAATTGTGCCTGAACAACAAAATTGCAGAGATGGTGGTGATGGGATTCATCTCTGACCCTTCCAACTTACAACAGCACATTATTATGAAACGACTACGCATGGAGTTCAGAAACGTTTTCATATATAAAATATAAATCAGCCTTAAATTCTCCAAAGATGGCCATGCAGCACATGCTTTTCACCATCCCTTCCTTGTGTGGCTTTTGAATTTCTAACAATAAAGTAACTGCTCTTCTGCTTTGGAAGAATTTTAAGTGGAAGTCTACATGCTGTATAGAATTTAAGAGAAATACCTGAAAGAGTGTATCTAAATTGATGTTCTGCTGTCCAGTAGCATTGAGAGCTTTCATGGCTGGTGTTCTGTGGGAAAATAGTGCAATATGATTAAATATGATGCACTGTTCCAAAAACCAATAGAGAATTAAATAGAGAAGAATTTCCTCACTGAATGTCTCAAATTTAAAATAACTGTTTTGGCCTAAAATAATCCAGAATTCTGTGTCAGGTGAAGATGAAGGTAGTCTCCTATTGCTGAAGTCACTATACCTTGGATACAGAATAGGGAATCTGCCAGCAGCTTTTCGTATATGACACATGCTAAAGACCTTATCACAACAAGTGTCTTAATAGCACTATCAAATACTTTCAATATGAATCTAAATCCTGTAATTTTTACTCAATTTTGCTTTATACAGAGATTTTTGATACACAGTATATCCTTGAGACTTCTCACCTCGTAGCCATTCAGTGCCAAGTGAACCTTCCTCTGGCATATGTTATTATCACCCTCTAGCTTGCCTGTTCCCATCTAAGTGGCATTACAGAAACAGAACTAACTGCCTGCTTAGCAAGCTCATGGCTGCTCAGAGAAGAAAACATCCAAGTCATCAAGCTTTTTAAAAATGAAAGTGATATCTCACTACAGAGCTCCAAACTAATCTTACCTTCGGTCATCACAAGGAGGAGGGGTAGTCCAATGGTCATAGTTTGTCTCCACACGAAACCACCTGTCGTGTAACACACAAATATAAAAGTAAACACAAACTGCATCAGCAAGTAATTAATAAAAGCCAAGAATCAATATTTCTGTATGTCCAAAAGGAAAAAAAGAATTCTCTCAGACAGCTCTTCCCTGCATTTCTGAACACACACACACACACACACACACACACACACACACACAAGAGTGGTTACTAAACTGCTAGTGGCAAAACTACTACCATCTAGAACAAAAGTAAGACTAGACCTTTAAAGAGATAATTGGAAAAAAGATTATGGGCATGCAGCCTGAAGCATTCATTTTGGAGTACACGCAGCCAACAGGCTATTTGGCCGTACCAGAGCCTACATTTATTGCCTGATAGCAGTCATTAAGTGCCATTTTTTCACTGCAGGCCAACTGCTGCAGATCTTCTCATATTATGCTGCCAATTTCACAAAATTCATAGAAACAACTATTTTTGAGCCTTCAATTTCACGCTGGTGAAAACTAACTTGGGAGTGTTGAATTTTATCATGCAATACTTGGCAGACAAACATCCAGGATGAGCCCTCAGGTCTTGTCTCCTTTAGAATCCATGTAAAAATAAATGTATGCAGAAGCTTTTGCCAACTTAGATGCTCTGACTGTCCCAACCTGACATGGTGTTGTCACTCCTTCCCAAGAAGGGAGCACAGTTCTTTTCAGGTGCTCCCAAACTTTCCCTGCTCAGCTGTGAGCACTGATAAGAGATGAACCTGGATCTACACCAAAAGCTGTCCCGTTATCCTCACCTATCACTCAAGAGAGAGTATGAAAAGGTAAAAACAAAAACATTTTCTCTACTTACGCTCCACTTAAAGGATCAAGAGGCCAGAGGTCTGCTGGCCCTCTTCTATTTCTTGTTATGACCATGCCTTCTTTGGGCGATACGCCTCCTACAATATAGTAAACTTCAGCAATGATGGGAATGTCAGCTAGTCTGAGAACAGCTGACTGAAAGTCCTCTGCTCTGCTCAGGGTCTGATGCAAAAAGGAAATCACAATGAAACAAAAGTCACAGAGCACAGTCAAGCACAAAATTAAGCATTGGGACATATTAAAAAATGAAACAGTCCCAGCACTGTTGCAAATTAGAATGAACTATAAAGTGCCATTTGAAAATATTTCTTTGGAAAGAGCTTTCCAATAGAACATAAGAACATGAAATGAGTACATTCGCAACTGAAATCATTCTTCCATCTTTGCAAATACACAAAGGTAAAAGTAAATATACATATATAAACACGTATACCTACGTATATGAAGAAACATGAAAAAAGTTCAAAAACAAAATTGCTTTCTATTGTTCTCAACCATTAATTACTTCTGACAGCAACACTGCAGTTAGCAGTCTCAATCACAGTTTCAACTTGCATTTTTAACTCAAAAAATATGAAAAATAAAGTGTGCAACAGACACCCCAATTCTGCAGGGAGGCCACTTACAAAACATAACTCAAATCTGCTGTAATTCACAAGTCTGAGAAGCCGATATGTTCGTAACAGTAAACTAATGCAATATTCATAAAATAAGCTTTACATAATACCAGTGTAACTCCTGCCACTCAACAGCGAGCCTGATTCAGGGCTAATATGTATTTGCTCTTTTGAAATATACTTACTTAGCATTTATTGCATTTTCCTTGAAAACAATAGATGAAAAATCAAATTTACTTGGAGCTGTAGACGTTGAAACATCATCATTGTGAAAACAGACTAAAACACAGTTGCACTTACATCTCTGATAAGCCAGCTGACGGGGTAATTTCGATTCAGAAATGCAGCTATTGCATTTTCCCACCAGCTACCACCCTCTGAGGAAAAAAAAGAAAAAAGAAGAAAGGAAAAATGAGGAGGAAAAAAAAGGAAAAAAGGAAAAAACTATTACACATGCATGCTAGTTATGCTCAGTAAAATTTATGCTCCTGCCTTCCTTTCTGTTTACATCCCACCCCTAGCCCCCGAGCTCTACAATCTCTCCCTCTACTACGTTAGAAACACTTTTAAACTACTGAGCAATAGAACTCTCACCCCATCTGAAAGTTTTATATCAGAAATCATCCTCTGAAGTTAAAAGACTTATCTTACAAGGCTACCATCAGTATTCCCATTTTCAGGCAGAAAACTACAGTGATTCTGGGATCGGCATCAGCAGTTTTAGTTCCAAGAATCCGGCAAAGGGCTACAGACAGCAAGCTGCTGAAGAAAGCCACAGTAAGCAGCACGTGGACCTTCTGCCCTTTGCTTAACTGAGAAGTTCTCAAGCAAATCACTGTAGGAAACACTGTGATTGAGAAGCAGAGGACCTAACATCAGCCTTAAATGGAACTGAAAAACTGAAAAAAAAAAAACAAACACACAAAAAATGTGATTTTTTTTTTCCAGAAATTGTAGAATATGTCTAAGAACTTGCCACTTTCAATCAAAAACTACTGCATTCCTTCCAGTGCTGATAACTTCCTGGCTTCTCAATGTTTTATCAGGTTTTTTTGTTTTTTTTTTTTTTCCCCCTAGCTAAACACTGAACAAGGAAGATCACTGTAACGAGGAACAACACTTTGTATATATGTGACCAAAAAAATTACACGTCTGTTCATATGACATCATAGTCTGTATCTGTCAGCTCATTTATTTGTATAAATCATCTCATTTTCATCTTACTGAACCCTTACAGTAATAAGAACTACACAGAAATAGCTAATAGATATTGATCATGTGCTACTTGAGAAAGTTAAAAGAATGAAGGGCAACTTTGTACTTAAAAACCAGAAAAAACAGCAGGAACAATGCTTGTCACTTGAGAGACCTCCACTTTAATTTAAAGTCATCTCCCTTTTTTAGCCGTAGTTCACAAGTTCATTTCCCTAAATTTTGTTTCAATTGCATGTTGACAAATAGAAAAGCAAGCTGTTGTGCAGAGGTCCAGCACAAGTTAAGCGAATTACTGTTGCCTGTAGTTAAAAAGCAACAGACACACAGGCATGCAGGCAGACATCAGCACATCAGTTCCTGATGGACAAGACGGGTCCATCTCACACAGGAGTTTGCAGAATAGGTTTGGCCATTGACTGAACTATCTCACTGCAGTCCCAAGTGATCCTTACACTGAATGCTGAAGCACACTGCTGAGATAAAGCAGGGAGAATAGGATGACACTGATTTTGTCCCCAGGTTGTTCCCATCCACAAACTTTGGTCTGCAAATCTTTCTAAATCAACCCTTTTGCAAGGATTTACAGACTGAAGACATTATTTCCAAGGTGACTTCAGTACAAATTAAGAGCAGTTTATACCTCTTAGTATTAGCCTAGGATAGTTCAGTTTTGGAAAAAATTAACTACGCTAGCATCAGAAGTAGGATCTTAGAAACAGGAACATCAGCTATTAAATAATCTAGAGAACACAACAAGGCAATATTAACAAAGGAAACAGAAACTAAAAGGTGTATGTGTTCCATATCAGAATTCCCACTCATAGTGACAATCAAATCTCTATAGGGCTCTCAGTCTCATGCTTCTCTTCCCACTCTTTCATTCAAGCTGCCTTAAGGGGGCAGAGAAAATTGGAAGACAGAGGAAGGAACAAAGAAATAGGAAAGCAGCAGTTTATTTACTACACATGGCTGTCATTTTCTCTTTACATCTACTCTGCTGCCTCAAACTGTATTTATCTTTTACTGTCTTCTCCAAGGCTGTCTCCTTTGACGCTTTTCATACTCAGATGATACTGTGCTGATAAACAAACGCCTCTCTCCCTTTGCAGCTGTCAAATACTGGCAGCATGCACACTTTTAGCCAGAGAGACAGAGAAGTTATTCAGTTTCATTTCTTTCTTGAAAACCTTCGTAGAACTTTTACTTCTGGGAGAATGCGGCAGAAGAGCTGAAGGAGGCAAAAATCAACCAAGTAGCATACCTAAAGTCAAGTGTGCAAGGCAGGCTTTTTATTTATTTTTTTACCTCGTTCATCACCGGAGATTGTGAACTTGTGAGGACTTTGCCCAGTCCATAAACCTACATAGCCAAGAAACGTAGTGCCTCGATATGCTATCTGAAACCAGGAGACATGGAGTATTTCAGTGTTCTGGAACAGAGCACTTTTCAAAATAGAAGCAACATTCTGAAACAGTATAGCATACTTTTTCCTGTGCCTTCCATGCACCATTTTGAAAACCTCTTTAAAACCTTTTGCAAAGGAAGTTATAAAGAGACCCTGAGGACCAAAATACACCGCATTTAATTTGTTAATGATTACCAACTGCTACAAAAATACTGCTCAAGTTGGCAAGTGGCCAAGAAAAAAAGAAAGAATTCTGTTTACGAAAAGTACAAATGAATATTAAGATAGTCACACCAGCAAGGACTGCACTAGCAAATAGTTCATTTGTGGCAATTTTCATCTAAGACACACAGGCATTAATCAAGACAATCAAGAAGGCCTTAGAAAAATACCTTAGAATCTCTCCCTGCCAAAATGGATCTATTTCCTATATTCTCTAGTGTTTATTCTTTTTCAGAATCTTGGCATTTTCTTCTCTCTACGTCTCCTTCCAAATAATCATCTTGAGACACAAGATTATGCTGTTTCATTTGTTCCAATTCATCACCCCTAACCAGAAGTCCAGGAAGACAAAAAAGAAAAAAACCAACAAACCAAAACAGCACTCATCCCACATTCCCAGAGAAGAACTGTGGCATTCTGATAATTCAGTGAATTTGGGTCATGAACCTCATTACGAAATTAAATATCACAGCCTGTGCAGCTGAACAACAGTACATCGCTGCTTCACAAAATACCACTCAACCGCGTCAACTACAGTTTATACCTGCCCACTTTTTATGAACTGCACATCGATGGTAATCTTGCTTAATATATCTACAAAATCATAATCCAGGTTCCGTCCGTGGTAAATGTTTCCTTTGTCATCCTGAGCGATAATACTTGTGCAAAACCTTAAAGAACAAAAAAGGGAGAGCAGGATTTTAAGAAAAGGTATGACAACGATTTCAATATTCTCATCTAGCTGAACTTGCTCAGATTTTCAGGAGTAACTGAGTTATAGTAACTGAGTACGGCACCTACGAAGTGAAGACCTTTCCCAAAGAGCCTAACGTAGCAAAACGGTACGATATTTAACTGAGGACATCCACGTGGCTCAGAAAGCCAAAACCCCACCTCCTCCAGGCCAGGTGTTACAGCGCTGGGCAGCCTGATCTGGTGGGAGCCACCAGTCCGCAGCCTGGGGGTGGAACTGGGTGGGCACTGAGATCCCTTCCAGCACAAATCATGCCACAGTGCTGTGATCTTCACGGGTCCCTTCGAATTCAGATCTTCCATGGTTCTATGACGGAATTAGCAGGGAATTCAAAACTCCTTTTTTCAGGAGTTGCAAGTTTGTCATCCCGGTGACGCACAGCACTGTCTGATAAAATTCTAACAGTAAAAAAAAACCAACAACAAAAACATATACTGGCAGACCAGCAGTTGGATCCTAGTCGATGTTTATTCTCGAGCGTCGTTAGAGCCGAGAAAGTGAAAACATCACGAGCCTCATCAGGCTCACAGCGCTGCCTGCGAGCTGGCACACAGCAGGCAGCCGGACCGGCCGCAAGGCTCCGCGCCTCGGCCCGACCGCGCACAGCCCGCCTCCGGCTGCACGCACGAAACGGTGCCACGGCCGAGCGCAATTCATCAGCCTCGCCCCACCTGCCCTCTCACGCGTGCTCCCACGCCACACCGAGCCGAACCCGCGCAGCCCGTCAGGCCCCACCAGCATCTGCCGCTTACGCCGTAGATTCGTAGGCGAAGTTGAGCAGCACTCCGTCGCCCAGGCTGACCCCCAGCGCCTCGCACAGCCCTCGAATTTCCCCAGCAAAGGGCTGCGGCATGAAGGACTCCAGCTCCGCCGCTATCGGACGAACGACGTCGTGGAACCATTTCGGTACGGCTTCGCTGCAAAACACGCATCGAGGCGTCAGCGAGACAACGCGGTCCGCTACTTAGGTCGCGCCGAGAGCCCGCAGCGCGACACCGCGGCGACCTCTCCGCCGTCCGGAGGCGCCCAGCAGCCGCCCGGCCGCCCCGCACTCACTCGATGACCCGGGCGACGGCGGCGCGCAGGAAGGCGGGCTCGAAGTGCCGCAGCGCCGGCAGCCACCGCTCCTCGGGCGGGCTGTCCAGGCTCACGTTACACAGCAGCGGGGCCCCCGCGGGCCGGGCCGCCGCTCCGCACAGCGCCGCCGCCAGCAGCAGCCCCCGCAGCGCTCCCCGCCGCATCGCTGTCGCCGCGGCCGCCGGAGGGCACGGCCGTCCGAGCCGGGACCCGAGCCGCAGCGGCCGCCTCACGCCCCTGAGGGGCGGCTCAGGGGGAAGGGCCAGGAGGTGGCGGCGCGGCCCGGAGCGCGACGGCTGCCTACCGCGGGGAAAACCCCTCCCGGCCCCTTCCCCCCCGCCGCCACCCCAAGGGCGCAGCGGGGAGGGAGGATGGCAGGGCGGCGCATACAAAACTGACGGAGGAAGCGTGAGGATATGGAAAGTTCTGCTTCAAGTCCCTGAGGAGCTCTCATGTTTAAGTGAGGGAAAGGAGGCTCTTGAGAAACTGGACGCGGCTGCGAGAGGCTGGGGGCGCCGGCTCAGCTGAAATAAAACATCTGCAGGGAAGAAAGAAACGCTTCTTCCAGCCTCAAAAACAAAATACTTCTAAATCGACGCCCATAGATTAGGGACATTGCACTCAGTGACAGTGAGAAGAGAAGGGGATTTCCTACAACCATGCAGTTTCATCCAGTGTTCTTCCCTGGCTGTGGTCTCCAGCCACCAACTGCAATGAGTTCCTTCCTCTTTATGTCTCCGCCAGCAGCCTATGAAGAAAAGAAAACAACAAAACCACCCAACTGCTTCTCTATTACACTGTACATGACGCTTCTCCCCACTAAAAGGAGCAGAGCTTCACAAAGGGTAGTAAAAGTAATTCAGTTATCATGGAAACGGGTGGGTGACAGAACAGCCAGTAGCACTCCCAGCCAAAGCTAAGGCTGAAGCAGGAGCTCAACTTTTACGTCAAGGTAAAGAACCCACTGATCAATGTTGTTCTCATACACACTTCAAAAAACTCAAACAGGAGCAACTCCCACCACATGATGTACTGATAGAGAAAATTAAGATACCTTATCTTGCCTCCATGTGATACTTCTGTTTAAATGGGAATATAGAAGACGGTGGCTTTCACATTAACTTCATTCTTTTTTTCCCCTGATACGCTATAGTTAAGTCTATGAAATCATACCCATAAGTCAAGCATACACATTACACATACATGCACTTCAAGGAGTAATTGGAATTTTCCTTCCAATTACCTCTTCATTTATTTAATCAAGTAAAATATTTTTTATAATAAAATTGTATGTTTTAATTCATACTTACAGCTATTTTGTGTAAATAAATTATATTCAATAAAAAGGTAGAGCACTCTAGGAAAGGTGATTAAAAAATCAAAATCCTACGAGGATTAAGGCCTCCTCAGTGTCCTATAGATGCAATATCCAATTTGCCAGTGTTCAATTTCTAATTCTGAACAGAGTAGAGAGATATCAAAATGAATGTGCAAGGCAATTCAGTTCTTTTTTTCCCACCCTACTTCTTTGAGAAAGAAGAAAAGTATTTATAGAGTTGTTTCTTCAAAGATAACTATTCCTTTTCTTTACTGTTTTATTTCAGCAGCTGCTTCTTCTTCCTCAGAAGTGCATCTCTAAGAGCCAGCTGGAATATGAAACAAGAAAGGAATATTCAGGTATTTCAAACTCTCACACCTGGAACTATTAAGTAAGGAGGCTATTGCACTGACAATCCTCAATACACCCACCACACACATCCCGTTGGTACAGACATACTTGTAGATAAGATCAGAATTTAAAATTACAGACCAATTAAAACTATGTGTAGAGTATTCGATAAATAAACCAGATTTTCTAAGACAAAGGTACAGCTAGCAGCTTGCAACATCTGTGCTGTAATACACATTAAAGCAGTTATATATATTACAGGTGAGGTAGACCTGCAAGATGACTTATGAATCTGAATTAGCTTTAAACCATCTGACTCAGGTGCAATAACACTGTAGCTGTAACAGCATTGAGGAACCAGTGGATCATAGACAAGCAAGTTAGTCACGCTCAGCTTTTTCTTACTGCAGTTTCAAAACTATTTACACCCAAAAGCCATTGTTTTATCCCTGAAGGTAGACAACATGAATTTGATGCAAGGACTGGAAAGTAGTAAGATACCAGAATGCAAACGAATTTTTTTCCACAGATTCCTCCAGAAAATAGGAGTATAACAGTATTTTTAGCTGTAAAGTTAAGAACTTTGGGTTTGCTTAGAATTAAGCACATGTTTCTGTATAAGTTTCACTAACGTATTTTCAATAACAATGTGTATTACCAAGGAAAAATCATTTGTTCAACCTCAAAGACATACCAATAATTTCTCAACTAAAACTGGGAGCAATAACTTTCAAGTGCTAACACACATACAGTGGCAGAAATGCTGTGGTTGCTTAATTCAACTTTATATTTCGGGAGTGAATTTGTCTTAAAAGAAAAAAAATATTTCATCAATGCATCAGTACGTCATTTAATGTCCTATATAATAAGGAAAAGGACAGAGTAACAAACTTGTTCCTGATTAATTCAGCACAAAGGGACCAGAAGAAACTTCAGTCCAGCTGAAAGGTAAGTGGAATTAACAGACGTTTTTGAAAAGATTATTATGAAGCTGCTTTTCAAGGGTGGGAAGAAAGAGTGTCATGAACAGCAAAATCTCTCTGAAGTGATACATTAGGTATTTTTTAGTTGGTAAGAAGATTTAGCTCTGGACAAAAAGAACATTCCATTTTATTCTACCACTAAGGAGGGCAGTAGAACACAGTATATTAAAACTATATTACTCCAACAGCCTTTTAACTGGTACTTACAAATCAATCAACTGGTACTGTAGTCTAAGTAGTATGTAAGTCTAGTAAGTATGAAAGAACCCTTCCTCTCACTGTTGAGCAGTTGCACTGAAACTCAAAACATTAAATCCAGAACAAGTACTGGAACCATTCACGATGGCTCTTTAGAAACAGCAAGCCAAGTTTAAGAGTCATCATAATCTCAAAAAAAACCACAACCCTACAATGGAGATTGTTTTACGTGCACGGATACCTGCTTTTGATGTATATATTTAATATTACCTGTTTTTCCCTGAAAGAACGCTTATTTTTGGTCCGGACATTATGGCTATATCTCATCATCATAAAGTTCTTCTGCTTTTTCTTTTCTTTATTGGTTGAGCTGGCAAAGGGATTCAATCTTTTTTTCTTTTTCACAAATTCCTTTCTATCGGTTTTTCCAGCCTAGAATAGGTAACACAACATAACAGTAGTCATCTGTTTTTCACTACAGTTAACATAAGCTGCTAGATTCTAGGGTAGCAATTATAAATCTGGATTCAATATTCCTCCATGCTAGCTGTATTAAGTAACAGTGAAAATTGGAGGTGCCTATTATTTGTCCAGGAAGAGACTGTTTCTCTGTTACAGCCAAGGTGCAACATTAAAAAAAAATAATCAGAACACAGATGGCAGCTGGGCATCTGTACTCCACTTCCTTATTTCATAACAGATAAAACCCACATCCCTTTAAAAAGTCTAAAAGAGGATATGAAATAGCCAAGTTCCTCACCATTGCAGTTGCCAGTCTTGTCTCCTTGTCTGACTTTGGCTTCTTATGGAGATGTTCAATATCTCTGAGTGAAAGCAACTCTCCTCTACATACACAAAAAAACAAATCCAATTATCATACACAAAGCATCTTCTGACCAAAAAAACAAAATGCTCTCCTGACTTGTGTCTCTCACTCATCTCCTATACCACTGTCCTGCTATACTCACTCACAAAAGCATTTCTTGTTCTTTCTCTCAGGCTAACCCTCATTTTTGGGACAACCCCTATAAAACACTTTCACAACTGTTTTTCAAGACCAGCTTGAACCACAACATTTAAGAATCTGGAGATACAAAGTTGCAAATACTGCTAGAAAAATAACATGTCCATTGGTCTGAACAAGAAAACTAGTCCTACAACTTCAATCAATGCCTTTTTTTTAAAAAAAAAAAAAAAAAAACAGGTTTAAATAAATTCCCAGGCCAGGATCCATTTGAGGCTGCGTGGCTGTTTGTCATCTGTCACCAGCCATGAATGACCAAGTTCTACATCTGCGGGCATCAAAGGTTACCTCACCAGAGTCTGGGTGAAAGAAAGCACTCATTAGCATTTTATATCCTACCTGCTCTCCTCTTCATCATCTATTTCAATATTTTTCCTCTTTGCAGCTTTGCCTGGTGCAGAATTGATTTCTCTGGAGAGCTGGGCAAGACGTATTCTGTGGAAATCTTCCTGAGTTAGCAGCCTACTTGTACTGACTGCTGCAGCTTTAGCTTTTCGTTCCTCTATGGGCATGCTTTTGATCTTCTCTGCCTTTTGAAATAAGAACAAAAGTATCATCATCCTGACCTCTGCAAGCAAATTCTATGCTATAATTAGTGACCCTTGCCTCCCAAATATCTACATAAGAATAACATTGCTTGGAAATGATTTAAACAGTTGTCAGGACTCTTAGAAGTTTTATATCCTACATGTTGTATTAGAGGAAAGGAGTACCTCAATTTCTTAATATTTCAAAGCAGATAAAAGCACTCATTGTGCAAACTTTATAGCTTGGCAATGGAACAGAATTCCCCAACCTTCTCCCTTCATCCTGACAATACACACTTCAGCACAGGTGCACAAGTATACTTCACCTCAATGATTCTGGTCAAATTAATCTGCATAGTTAGTTTAAAGCAGTCGTGAAAGTACAGAGCAAGAGAATCTGGACTGCTATTAACAAGTCCCATTTCTATTTAGGGTAGAAGGCACTTGGAACTCACCACTTCTTGCTGTTCCTCATCTGAAGAATGGTGCACATCAATCCACTCTCCATCCTCACCATCATCCTCCTCACTCATACTAGCACTTTCCCATCCATCTGCTCAAAGGAAGAAATGCACAGAGCTTCTAGAACAAACCTAGTTCAACTGTTCAACTGAGTTTCACACAATTTAAGAGCAGATCCCAAGCTCTCACCATCTTTCTCTATCTGCTAACTATATGCCCAGGGACATGCTCACCAAGCAGGTGAACTGCAGGATCTTGTCATCCCAGCATCAGAACCACACATTACAGAGACTGGAGATACTTCACACATCTGGTCAATTTAAATTCACAGCCAAACAGACCAGTAGCTCCAATGTTTTCCCACTGACAAGTTCAGCAACCAAATTATATCTGGCTTGCAACGTCAAAGCCTCACACTGTACAACTCTGGCAGTGACTGACTTGAAGCTGAGATGTCTTTTTATAGCTCTGATCTCTTAGTGCAACTACAATTATAGACACTTTTTTTTTTAGAGTGATAATCACATATGGCAGTATAAAATCTTTGAACACGTACTTTTAGAACAAACTTTGTAAAGCACCTGTCCTATCTTGTAATTATTGCAAGCTGCAGTCTCCTTGACACATTTTGTTGTTATGAACATACAATAAATATGCAACAATGGGGACCTCATTTACTCAGAACCAACCACAGAAGATACCTAAGGAATTTGCAAGAAGTTAGCATTGCAGCAAGCTGTACTGTAACCTACGCTTTGTAAAGTGTAACTCTCATTTTATGTTAAAGGTTCTCAAAACAATGAACTGCATTTTGGAGAGACTCTGAAGAAATGCACTAGTTTGCAAATGTTAATTGCATCGCACTGTTCCCTCTTCCATCTTCCATCTCTCAGTATACACTGTATGAAGAAACAGTGACCATCAGATCTTTCTGGATAAACTGCATTTAACTCAAGGACAAGTATCAGTGCTTCTTAATAGACAAACACATGTATGCAATATAGCAGCAAATGAGAGCAGCAAATCAAATGCACGAACACCAAATTTTAAGAACAAATAAAGCCTTAGTGGTGATGATACACAAAATTGAAGTAACAAAGAAGAAAGGCTGACCTTCTTGGTTTTCTCCTTTTTCCTCTTGATTCTCAACCTCCAGTACTTCTGCCCCTGGAATGTAGTCCTTGGCATCCAGTTCTCCATATTCATGAATCCTGGCTTCCACTGAGGCCTCAGTAGGTTTACCCTGTAAGTAAACAAAATACACGCTAAGCAGGCTGCTATTTTAATTCCCACAAACCCATTAAAAATAGCTAGATGGGGGTTATAGAAAAATTCTGCATGATGAAGCAATTAAAAGTATCTTCAACTGTGAACTGCAGAGTTCAGTAACTCTTCTGTACTCAAATTCTAGGAAGACAGGTTTCTGTAACACTTCTGTCAATGACTTTGATAAATTTGTACTAAGGCAGCCTTGAAACAAGAGAAAGCCATGTCAAAATGCAGCAAGATTACAGGCATGGAGAGAAAAATACACAGTCCCATCATGTTCTCAAGAGGCTACGAGACTAATTATCATCATCATTTTTGAGCACATAAGCTTATGTGTACAGTGAGTGAACTGCACAGAAAACAACCCTTACCCGATATTTCTTCTGCAGCATCTCTGGATTCAGTGAACGGAAAAGGTGTATCAGAGTTCTTGCAGACATCATCACATCTATCCAGAAAAAAAGGATTAGGATTAAGTACAAAATAGCAGACTCCCATAATAAATAGCTCACTCCCATAATCATTATTTACAGCCTGCTCATGCAATTTCTTGAGTTACACCTTCACACCGATTTCTCTTAGAATCAAATGTTCACTAGCTAGTAGCTGATCTTCTCTACTTTTGTCAATTATTCCCTATGCTTTAACTAACCGTGACTGTTTTTGTCTACACATATGCACAGAAATACAACAGTCATATTGAAACATTTCAGTCCACATTATAGAAATAACACAGCACTGTTATGAAAGCTGACTGTGAAACAACTGAGGGCCAGCTGATACAGCAAAAAAGAAAGATACAAGGATATAGAAGTATTATACATGTAATATACTCACTTTTATTTTTATGAGTCTTGTAGTGAGCAAGGTCGTGGAGAAGATCTTCAGTCATGGCTAATGGACATCTTGCAGTGATTTCTTTTATTGCATTGATTCTAAAAATTCAAAATGAAACATTTTCCTGAATAACAGTTAGGAGAAACGCTCAATGGCCCAGTAACTGACTGAATTATCTCATACTTGACGCATTTTATACAACGTGAACTTTAACAAAGAGGAACATCACAGGATGCACTCTGCCATAGTTCTCAAAAACCTTTCATCTGCGCTCTGCATCTGCTATTTTCTCTGATCTTAGACCTCAGGATTCTGCAAGTGAAGTCTGGGTCCAAGCACATTCACAAAAAAGCTGTTGAACAGTCACCAGGGATAGGTGACATGAAAATGAAGAAATGGTTTTGCTATCAAACATGGACAGACAAAGGACAGCAATAAAGAGAGTCTGTGTTCTAATCTAAGTTTCCTTTTAAATTACCTTCATGTACAGTCAGTACATTAACCTCACTGCTGGACTAAGACCACACAGATTAAAAAAAAAATAGTTCAAGAAATATTCTAAACGTGCCTGTATGCAGTAATCATGACACGCAGTTGAGTTCTCTCCTATATTTGTTCATATTCTACTCTGCCTGTAGCAGGCCTTTTGCAAAAGTTTATGATTAGATACAGTCCTAACATTTTTATTCAAGTATCAAGTTGGTTTTTAAAAGCAGAGATGAATGACAGCAATAGGCTGCAAATGGTATATTTTTTTCTTCCACACACAGATAGAATTCTACAGTTTTAATGAGGTTCTGTACCCACCCTACAGTCATGACCTCTCCAGAATTCTTATCAGTGACAAAGTTGTTGGCAATGGTCATCAAAACTGATTGGATAATCTGAAAATTTAAAAAAAGTGAATGCATTTACTACTCATTTAATGTAATTGTGAAAATCACTATATCTTATTAACAGACAACAGAGCCCTTTTCATGGAAAGGCAAAGCTCAGGACTCGCCATTATAGCTTGCAACTAACTTTTGGACAAATTCTCCTGCAGAAATGAAGAATTCAAGCATGGGGATTGTTTCTTTTTGTGCAAAGCAATACCTTAGAACTTACAGAAACAACCAAGGGAGCAAAAAAATCCCCTTGGGCTTTTCAAGAAAAATAATCTGACGAGATTCCTTGTTCCTCATCCCCAGTGAGAGGACTCAACAGTCAGCATTCCCATGCTGGCCCACTGTCCATCCTCAAAATCACCAGAAGTAGGTAAAGTACTGACCTCAGGTGGTACTAGCTGGTGTGAAGCATGTGCAGCAAACAGAAGAATCTTTGTCACTTCTATGAGAAAAGAGAAAAAGAAGGGGGAAAAAATGTCAAAGTATATCAACACAACTTACTCTGGCCAATAACCACACTCTCTAACACAGATATCCCCATGAGATCCTTGAGAAATTAAGCCTCAGAGTCATTTCAAGCTGAAATTATCTGGGGTATCTTGTAGAAGTACTTCCTTGTGTTAGGAACCCATACTGCTCTCCACCCCAGCAGCAGTACAGACCTTAAGAGCCATCTACACTGAAGTACATATTCCCACTGCAGACCAAAATATCAGGAAAACAAAGCAGCAAAAAAGTACTCAGAGCTTCGCTACTCAGAGCTAGTAAGGATCTGAAAGGAACTAGGAACTCTACAAATCCACTTCATCCTATTGCTGGAGATTCTCAAACACTCGAGTCAGGAAAATCAAGTCCATTCCTTGTTTTAGACAATCACAGCCTTCTGTCTCTTTTATCCAACACTCTCTGGAACTACCCTTACTTCCTACTACCTACTAAGTTACTGCTGCCTACTGCACCACTTTTAGAAACCAACCATATACAATGGGCAAGATTACTCTCTACTAGTAGCTCCTTACCTCTCTGATGGGGCTGCAGGAATCTCTGAATGAAGGGGTAGAAATTAAAAAGAAAAAGCTGCAAGGACAATAAAATTTGTAACAGGTTAGCTGTTTTTAACTTAAAATCATTTTCATAATCTGGTATGCTGTAAAATCAATGATTCTACATAGCCTGCTCTTCAAATGCCTAAGATTTTAACCACATGACACATTCTCCAGTCCCAAGTGTAAAGTACGTGGAAGATGAGGAAAGGACTCCAATTAGGGTATTCTGTTGTATGTTTCTCTAGCTCAGGAACACAATCTTTTCTCCCAAAGCAGGCTGTCCCTAAATGCAAGTTAATTTAGCATCTGAGTCCATTCATTAAGTTTTCCAGCAAGGCTGAGTACTCGATACTGGAGCAGACTAACACCTGGACACACTCCTCCCAAGTAACTAGTATCTCATACACCTTCCGCACCCAGACTTCTAAGTTCTTCTGCTTAAGTTTTATGCAATAAAGAAATAATCTGAGGCTTGACACCACTGCGATGCTTGGGTCTACGTGATGTGCAAGACTTCATGTTCCAGATGTTCTGGTCATTGGGAAGGTTGATTTGTGCAGACTAAAGAATGATAAAGCAGATGTATATACACAGCTATGATTCCAACCATGGGGTCACAAAACAACCAGACTACTTTCTCATGCTTGCTATATTCAAGATTGCTCATACATACTCATACGTACAGCCACAGTGAGCTTTTTCCCCTTCCTGTTAAACGTACAGATACCTGCAAAGAATAGTGTTTCCCTCACTTCCCAGAGCCCACATAAGGTACAGATTCTTGAGGAAACTTGATCCCACTTTGTCTGTACCTCAGAGAGTGCTGTTCAAGAGCAACTGATGGACTCAATTTAAAAAGCCTCTATGCTGAAGAACATCCCAGGAACACACACAAGTCTTTAAACAGGAATCTTCCCATTATTCATGACAAGTCAAGCTATTACAGACCACCAGCCTTCTCAAGCAGAGCTCACTACCATACAGGTCTACATCATTGTGTCATACCATAAAGATCTTTGGCAACTGCATGGCCACACTCATCTCCATTTTCCAACAAGCAGCAAAATTAAAACCCATTCCCCAGTACCACACGGCCACAGCACATCACCACCCAAGTAAGGTTAGCTTCTGTCAGGCCATTACAAAATGAAGAGACTGTGTACCTCATGTATTCCAACTAGCCTAGATATTAGGTCCATGAGCATCATCTTCACTTCAAATCGTTCCTTACAGTTCTCCAGCTGCTTCAGTAGTTTCTCTGCAAAATCTAGAAGCAATGATAGATTTGTAGTAGATTGCAAACAACTCAGCTGAGACTGAATTAAGAGGGGCAGTCAAGGTTTTGTTGTTTGGCTTCAAGTTCTAGTGTCCTTGCAACTACAGGTGCTGAGAGCACTGCTCCCAATCCATTATTTTTCCTCTTGCATGCCTAGAGGACCTGAAGTTGTGTACAGGTTCAACAGAAAAGAAAACTAGAAGTTCTGCAATATCATGAAAACAATCAATATTTAAAGCTAGAGGTTATGTTTTTGTTTTTTTTTAAGATACATTTGGATCCATCTGAAAAACAAAATCCCCAGAGGTTCACTAGATCAGACTGTGAATGAGTTAAGTGATATGGCAAAAGAAGGTGATAGGAGTGTGATCTCCATCCAGAGAGATGCTGCTCCCTCAGCTGCTAACCCTTAAATGAGGGGGAGAAGGGGCAGATCCAGACTCCCCAACTTCAGATCATTCAGGTGCACTGCTTGCACCCAAGCTCCCTGGATTGGCCACATCTTCTTCTCACCTGGTTTTTAACCATTGGGTCAGGCTGTGACCTGACAATTCTACCGCACAAATGATATTAGACAAATGCCAGAGTAGTATTAAGAATACATCTGTAGAAGGGGATAAGCCAAAAAAGTTATAGGGGATGAATTATTCCACTTTCACACAAATTATGGCCTTTATACATATAAGAAAGAGGCTAAAAGCCACATCTTGTTCTGTAGCAACCTGAGGCAGATGATGTAATATTGTTCTTTCCTCATCTGCCCTTCTAGAAGTGTTCCACTCTGACAACTGTGATAAGATTATCTCACATTTTTAATTGCTATGAAACTCTAAGATAGAGGATGCTAGAAGTATTACACTGTCACCAGTGACTCCTTGTAGCTTTGCACAAACTTCCATGTCTGGGATTAACACAAAGTTCGAAAAAAATACAGAATAAGTTAGAAAATAGAGAAGGTGATACATGCTTACCCTGGGGATCATGAATCAAGTGAATAGCAGAAAAGTTGAAAACCTCTGGCTTGCTTTTCTTCTTGTGTTTCTGCATGGCAAAAGGTGTAAATGAGACATTTTTTTCTTTCCATGTAAATCTGCAGGTGCTTCAGTACCAGGCTGCTATTTCTCATTATTCCCTTCTAAAAGAAGTGTCTTGATTTTTAATAAACCACCATTCTTTTCAATTGCATAGGATTTTCAGCTACCTGAACTAAGAGGCAACAGGAGCTCCATTAAAAAAAGACACCATGTGTTCCTAGTAAGGGATCACACAAGGGGTACCCTAGAGCTCAGCAAGTCCACAACTTAGACAAGTGCATTTCAAAAAAGCTGTCTTCAGACAATCATGGCAAGTGCCTGACCAATGGAGGCTAGAACACTTAAGGAGCTTCACTTGAAACAGATGACAAAAGATAACTAACATGACAGTGAAAACAGCATTTCCACACATGAAAGATTAAGCTAAATACGAGCAAGTCAGACACCACTCTCCTCACCTTGAGAACCTTCATGGCCTTTTCCAGTTTCTTCTTGCGCTTGCTGGTTTTCTTGCTAGTTGCATACCGTACCATCAGATCTCTGGCTGTGGGGCCATCATCCTTCACAAAGAAAACAAGACTCAAGTAAAATCAGAATTCAAACAGGAAGCAGAAAAAGTATCAATGTTTTTGGGATCATGTACTACCTTTGAAAATTGTCTCCCCCCACTAAGTTCCATCACACAGATACAGTAGCCTTTAAAATCCACAGAACCAACTACTAATACAAGAGAGATCATGAACGCTTCACAGCACATCAGCACTGTAATTCTTACAGCTAGGTAATCACAGACTATTATACAGTCTTATACAAATAGTTACATCCTGGTATTAGGAAATTCTAAACTGAAATTGTATCAAGTTATCAGCCTTTCAGGATAACTGAATTATGTTCATTTGTACATAAATGGGAAATTGAATCCAAGAGGGCGAAATGAAGACAAAGAGTTATCTAAAAAAAAAAAAAACAACCACCAAAAAAGCCCTGCTTCCTAAACATCAGGTGAAAGTCTCTTCTCACAACTCAAAAATTATATCTACACATCCATTAGCTTTAAAACAAACAAACAAAAAAAAAAACAACCCACCAAGTGGCCAGTCCTCTTAGAAATTAATTACTTCCTTAAAAGTGAGTATGAGACCACAAGGAAGCTCTTAGTCAATAGGCAAACAGCAAAAGCATCCCGCTAACATTTCTGGCCAGCTAGCAACAAATTATATATTTTGGTGAGGTGGACTAGAGGAAACAAGACAGAAGTGCCGGAGAAACAGAAGAGGATGCACTGGTGTAGTGAATGTCAGCAGGATAATAGCTCTTACACAATTTGAAGACCTGAGAAAATTTAATCACAACACCCACCTCAGAATCTGAGTCACTCTCTTGATTCTCATCTTCATCCTTCCCAAGGAAGAACTTCAAACCAGCAACTAATACCTGAAAAATGAAGTAAGCTGATGTAGAGCACAACAAATAGACAAGAGTAATTATTAGAGCCAAACATCCCCATCAGAGGTTATGCTAAGAAATTCCCTATTATTCATAGGCATGGATACAAAAAGAAAGAGAATCAGATCAAAGCGTTCTGTTCGAAGTCGATTTCTGCTGCCAATTTTCAACAATCAGAGGCACAAAAGACCAAAAGGCAGCTGGGCTTCTATAGTGGGCATATCCAGCCATGCACATTTCCTTCCTGTAGTGTGAAATTGCTCTACACCAATGTTATTGGTAACTCCTGAACAGCTGATACCAGATCAACTGTGTTCAGTACTGTGGAAGAACATCTCAAACTACTGCATGCTTTTTTAAAGCATCCAGCAGTGCAGAACCTACACAGATGACAGGCAGCCTCAGATCCACTCAAACCCCAGTCAGGTTTCTCATCACATTTAACAAATAAAAGCCTTAATGGTGCTGCTGCTGATGGGGCTATATCCTGACAGTGTCTTCTGAGTAGCTGTGGAAAGCACACCCACCCTCCTCATACCAGCATGCATTTTTAATAAAAAAAGCTTCTTATTCTCTCATCCACAGTTTCAAATTATTTGTTCTCACCTTTGTCACTTTGGAAAAGCAGGCAGTTGTGATGACATTTACAGTTTTGGCATCATTCCTTGAATAAAACAGAACGTTATCTTTTACTTCAAGCCTGGCAATTTTCAAGGTATTCTCAGAGAATTAAGTTGCGTGAACTTCTAAAAAACAATCTAAATTTCTATCAAGTCTCACGTACTTAAAAACCTTCCTGTTAAAACTGCAAGTCCTTTCCTTTCAGCAACATTTTTTTTTCCATCAGTTTTCTCTGTTATAATAGTTCTCAGCTTACTGCTACACCAATAAGCCCTTATCTACTAAAAAAAACAGATGCTATATTATCGCTTCACCAAAAAAAAAAACAACCCAAAAACAAAACCCAAAAACAACAAAACCCACCAAAAAACAAACCAACAGCAAAACAAGATCACTTCAAGTATTTATCTAGAATTACCCTATAGACTTCAAAAAAACAGAAAAATATCTTCTTTTCAACTGTACATATACACCACGTGCTGTTATAAGCAGCTTTATAGGCAGAAACTCAAACAAGAGCACTGAACAAAGCTTCTGTTTCAATTGCAATACACACAATTTACATTATTTTCAACTAAATGTCAAGGATCCAACTTTAGTAACTGAGACTTTAAAACACAACAGTATTTCTTCCCAACTAAATTGCACTTCACCAAATACAGCCCTACTGGAACACGAAGATGATAAAAACATTAAGTTCAAGGCTCTCCACATTACATCTTTTACTAAATGCTATGAGTGACATCAGGATGGGTACCCCACAGTAAACGAGGAAACAATACGAGGTGGCCAAACCTACCAAATATTCCTTCTGTAAAGTTCAATCATCACATCCAGGGAGATCTTGGCAGCAGTTGGATTGCTATCTCTCAACATAGTATACATGAAGTTCTGCAGTGTCTAAGAAAAAAACAGTTTGGAAGAATTTATTACAAACCTTTCTTAATAAAAAAAAGTAAAGTGCATCAGAAAGATACAATACTTACTGTATTTATTTTATTGTTCTTGTGTTTAGCATTTACATTCTTGATGTCTGTCACAATGTGAGTATACAGAGTCTGTAAAAGATAGAGCAAAGAAATAACTTATGCAAGTCGCACAAGGAACATAGCAGATGTATCACAGTTTTCCCCCAGCCTCTGAGTACTAAAATGAGACCAGACTCATCACTGATTATACTATTTCCCCATTTTAACTGGAGACAGAAAAACAACAAGAAGTTACTTCAAGTCTTCTCATATGCTTGATTTTCATGCATTCAAAAAAGCATACTTAAGTATGCTTTTTTGCTACTTAAGTAGCAGGAAAAGAAACAACATGAAGTTTAGCTTAAAAAATCCCAATCCTGTTTCATTCATGCAAGTATAAGCACATTCTGACTGCAAGTTTAGTAATCCTGATCACTGAAAGCTCATTTCATGCTTATGGCAGAAAATCTGAAACAAAGCTTTAACTAACAGCCTTTTTTCCTTCTTCTGAAGTCAGACATTTTCACAAAGAATTCCTCAATTCCTTCTCTGAGAGGAATATACTTATGGTTCTCACTTGTAGACATATACTAGCTGCATAATTGCAAATGCAACAGGTTAGAGGCCTGTCCTGCATGTAAGAAAGCCTACAGCATTATACTTCATTAGTAATAAGATGTATTAACAAAGTCTTCCCTTGGTTAATACAAAAAAGAGCAGAGCTATTTGAAACTTATTTCACTAGCAAGAAATGCAGAACACCTGTCCAACAGGGCTGCATTACTCCATTAAGCTGGTCAAAACCCACTGGAAGGCAAGACCAGTTTTTGTAACCACAGCTTACTTTCCGTAGAAGCTTATCGTGACATCTCAGCAGCTGAAAGAAGAGCTCCAGCAAACTTGTCGGATTGATCAGGTTCTTGTTTCTTAACAACATCAAAGCCTTACAGAAGGTCTGGATGAGAAGCAGAGATCAGAATCAAAATTTTGGTACAAAAACCTGTAGGTACTCATCTCTCACGGGGCACAGCCTGCCCAGATGCCTTTTGCATGGGCCTTACCATTCGAAGGTCAGCATCCAGCACCGTGTGGTGATACGAGAGCAGCTCCTTCAGCTGCTGAGGGAAGTTGGCCATTTGTTCTGGGTAGCAGTGGGCAACCTGGGCAAAGACAGGCTCAGGTCAGCTCTCTATTGAAAACCTTTACTTAGCAAACAACTGCAGGACAATGACAGATGTTATAAGCAACCCATAAAACCGTTCTTACAATAGCAAACTGACTACGTATAAAGATACAGATACACTCAGATGTGAAACTTACGGTGTAGTTATGAGATAATTTTCAAAACTGACCAAGAAGCTCAAAAGAAAAAACTGCACTCCTGGAAACAGCTGATACTGCATTAGTTTCGGTAGAGGCAATTTTACAGGAGGTTGGCGCAGGGCTGTGCCAGCAGGGGTCCGTGAAATGCGGCCATGCACCAACACAGCACCCAGAGGCCCGATGGCAGCTCACCTCAGAAGGGCCCGGCCTACCTGCGCCAGGAACATCACCAGCTCCGCCAGCTCCTTGTTGGGCTTATCCGGCTGGAAGGTGAAGATCTCCACATGGGACTGATAGTGGTGGTACTGCTGGAGGAACTGGAAACAGAGCGGTGGTCTTTACCTCAGACGGAAAAACGCCCGCCACCCCGCCGCCGCTCGCTCTCTTACCTCCTCGGTGTAGGACGTGGGGTCGCGCTTGATGAGGTTCTGCAGCTGGGGCAGGTTGCTGGGCAGCTTATTCCCCTGGCGGCCCGACATAGCGCCGGCTCCCGGTGCAGACGACGCGACGCGTGGGCTACCGACTGGGCGCCGCCATCTTAACCCCGCCCCGCAGCGGGTGCCGCCGAGGGTCAAATTCGTCCGATAGCGGAGCTTCCTCGCAGTGCTTCCTGCGTGGGGGCGGTGATAAATGGAACAAGCTGTTATGTGTGTGACTTGTAAAGAATCGCAGAATCTTTATGGTTCGACAAGACTAAGATCATCCAGTCCAACTGTCAACCCATCGCTGGCTGCTTGTGTTTGAGTGAAGTCTGTTACAAGAGTAAGAGACCCGCAGTGGCCAGACACAGCAACGCACCTGCAATTAAAACTAAAGTGGTCTTTTTGTTCCTGTAAGGTGTTACCACCTGACAGAACGCGGTGAACCTCATATGGAAGAAGAGCAGCAGAGTATCCTTCCTCTGCCGTAGTCATGTTCAGTCAACGCTGATAAGAAGCAGAGGAAATGGAGGCATGTATTTTAGGTTTGCGTCACATTGTCTCTGTAAAATGCTCGATAAGAAGCTCTGGATCAGTTCCACATTGATAGAGTAATCAAGACTATTTTGAAAATGTTGCTGGAACAAAGATGGTCTATCTGCTGTGCTGCTATTGTTATATATGAAGTATTTTCTGCTGTGGTGCTTTCATGTCTTTTTCAGGTTAGCTACAATTTCAGCTAGTGCCTTGAGCAAAAATGCCAATTACTGATTTACTGTTATTATCATTATTATATATTCCAAAGGACAAATGATTTTGGAAAGTGGCTTGTAATAGAGAGCCATCTGTGCTTAAAGGCAGTTTATGAGTTGCCTGATTGTCTAGCAGTAGAAATTGGTTTCAGTATAGCAAATAACAGACAGGAATGGGGATATAAAAATGGGGATTCTGTTCTGGGAAGCACTGATTAAGTTGGTGATTATTCATTACTCAGCTTTCAAGTTAAGGGACTGAAGTTTTCCTCGGAGAGATAAACGGAAGAATATGGTTTAGGGTTAAGGAAAGAAATTCATGCTGAGACACACAATAAATCTGTTTTCTCTGAGAAGAGATATGCACTGGTTTTGTGATCTTCAAGTCATATCTCTCAGGAAATGGAGGAATCTGGCCTCCAGATGTGATCCTTCATTGTGGCAAAGTCCAGGAAAGATGCCTTCTCCAAAGTTCACAGGAACCTTATAAGAGATTAAAAGTCACATATTTAAATGACTGTAGCATTGACCCGTCATTCGCATGGCAGTTGCATTTCACTTGCCGAAGACTGTCTTGTAGCGAGTGGGTTACTTTGTTACCCTGTGCACTATCAGTGTAGAAGTTGCTGAGTGTGTCTTTGGCTGCTTGGGTCTGTGTGAACACAGCTCTTTGATCAGCTCTAGCTCACAAACTGAAGATGAGCCATGCAGGTGTAGAAACAGCAGTAAGTCCTGTCGCATCCCTCAAAACCAGAGCCACATGGAGCTTGTTTGCAGGTCTGGATCTGTCAATAACACCACTATTTGCAGTAAAGTTGCAGAGGTGTGGAGTATTTTCAGGTATCTTATCTGCATTACTGAATGCCATCATTTCTGCCACAGCATGGTCTCTGTTGAATATCACTAACTGCTGGCAGAGGTGTGGTTTACAGGAAGCAGCAATAATTCTGTACAACCATATGAACTCTTGGGATTTTCCATACTGGATCAGTAGTGTGAGTTAAGATTACTTGACACTATAGATGTGCTTTCCCTTGGGTAGCTAGCAGCATGACTTCTGAGAAGCAGCCTTCAGATTGTTAGCACTGATCAAAAAGAGACCTACTTGTTATTTACCACTTAAATCATATTCCTTTGGCTCAATAATATTGGCCTGAACTTGAGAATAACAGATGCTTAAAAGAAATAGCATTTAGTCTAATGATGCTGTTTCCGAGATTGTAATGTAATCCTGCGTTGGGGACCACAACTGGGAATACGTGCAACATTCTGATAGGTCAACATACTGTCCCTTATGGCTTTAATTTTCACCAAGGGAGGTTCAGGTTGGTTATTAGGAAAATTTTTTTCCCAGAAGAAGTGTTAGTGCATTGGCATGGGCTGCCCAGGGAGGTGGTGGTGTCACTGCCCCTGAAGGTGTTCAAGAAATGTGGAGATGGGGCAGTGAGGGATGTAGTCAGTGGGCATGGTGGGGATGGGTTGAGGGTTGAACTGGATGATCTGAGAAGTCTTTTCCAACCTTAATGATTCTATGGTTTTATGACAACATCTGCAGTTGCACATGTCCTGCTGACATTTATACTCGCTGCTCATGTGAATGATCCCATGCAGCATCCATCAGTGCCTAATCACTAACTGCTTTGCTAGCATAGGGGATTAATGTGATTCTGGATGGTCAAGCACAGGTGCCGATTTTAATACCTGCTTCAGAGATCTATGTGGAAATGTCATTGGAATATTTTATTTCACTGAGTGCTACTGTGCTTGTGCTTTAGCATTAGATTGAGATGTAGAGCAGAGCTCACCTTAAATCAGAGTACCTTGAAATCATTCCCTTTTTCTTCCAGTCTGATCACTGTATGACTGCATGACCTATGCGACTGAAAAAGTAACACCATAACTGCCCCGAGCTGACTTTTTTAAATTTTATTACCATTTTTTCTTATTGCCTAGGATAGCATGGAAGACCGCAACACTGATATGGTGGTGGGCAAATGTATTTTGATGTCAGCAAGAATATCAACCCAGTGTCTACAGGTATTGGGGTGCCTATGCAATCTGTTTGAGCAGGCAGTATGCACGTATGTTTAGATAACAAAATGAGAATGTGGTCAGAAATCAGCAGAATGTATTCCAGAGGCTGCTGAGGAGATTTACTGCAATGTAATAAAATTGTCCTAAGTAATTTCTTTAGAATTTACCTGCCAGTTTGTATCTTTATTCAAATGCACCAGGAGCAGTGATAGTACCATACTTAGCCCATGTTTACTTCTTATGTTTGTCCTGGAGAGCAAAGTTAATGAACATTTAGTAAAGGCACATCGAACAGTATATTGTGTTGTGTTTAATCAGCAGTAAGGGCTTTAGATTGATAAGCTCTTGAATAAGTGCTGGTGTTGAAAAATGAGCATGTATATTGTGACAAAATAAGATTCTGCTTTAATTCCATTTTTTTTCCTTGGAAGTCCACAGAGATACACAGCTCGCTGTATATTTCTCTGTGAAAAAGCCTTTGTTGTAGGAAGATAGAGTTGTGGATCTGGTTTCCACAACAACCCTCTTGAAACAAGCCTAGAGTACTATGCCAGCAGGGACTTAAAACAAATGCCCTGTCTGAAGTAATACTATAGAAGTATTAATTCTGCATATTTTCTTGTAGGTTTTTAAGATTTTCTGGAGATTTTATTGCAGAGTAATGCTGAAGTGGCTTTCTGTTTGCCGTTTGCTGCAGAATAACATGCCTAGGGTATCTTCATAGGTCTGTAAATATCAGGTATGTACTTTTCTGTTCACAGTTCTTGTAGTACTTAACAGTAGTTTCTTAGAACACATTTTTTACAGACACTCAGGAATTGCTTTGTCTAGAGGCATTGCTAACACAAGTGAATAATGCTGATTATCTATGAAGAAAATCTTTTATGCTGTTTGGTATTGTTTGCTTTAACAAGCAAGGACAGTACTACTAAGGCACTGAAAGTAGTAACTTAAATTGTCTGTCAGTTGCTACTGGCACTACTGCTGAGGTAAGCAAGCCTCACGAGCAGTCTAACCTGGTAGGACCATTTATGGTTTAAACCATCAAATCTGCATTGAAAAAGATTTGTGGACATGAAAACAAGACAAGAATAAATGACAGCACAAAACATGGGTAGGCTGGGCTGAACAACAAAATACTTTTTCCCCAGAGATCCAGTGTGGTCTCCATGTCCCAATTCAGCAGGTGCTCCAAGCTCTGAAGGAGATAGTCTTCCAAGTAAAAGGCTTTCAAATGTGAAGTCTTATAAAAGATAAGAAGAGAGGGTATTCAAAAAAATTCCATAGTCAAGGAGTCAGAGACTTCACAAAAGGACTGAAGAGGTTGTGCTATATATCCAGAACCTCTGTACCATTCAGGAGATACTGCAAAGATGAAAGTATTGCCAAGGATGTAGTGGTCATTTGGACTGAGTATTTGCTCCCATTTGTACTACTTGTATGTCAACAGATCCAGCCTCTACAGTGTCTGGGGCAACACTTTGGTATAAACACCTACAGGTGGAAAGGCAAAAAAGCCTCTCCTCAAGACCTGTCCACAGTCACTGCCTGCATCACAAAGAGCTCTGTGAAGGGGTAGGAAGAAGGAAAAGTATAAGTGCATTGCCTGTCTTTGGCCTAGCTGCTCCTACAGAGGTGGCTGTCATGGCGATCTCTCTGTCAGGATTTGGAGGCTCGGCACTTTGACCTGGAACATCTGTGAAAAACGATTTGTGTACTCTATAGCTGAAAATGTCTGGACCTGACTTTGTATCACTAGGGGGAATTGTAATTAGCTTGTGCCTGGCTTTGTAGCAGCATCTCAGCATTTGTTTTAGATAGATGTATTTCACAGCTGCTGAATGATTTTGCAGGAAATTAAAAAAAGCTTTTCTAGCATCCAAAGAAGAAGTGAAGTCAAGAACAAGGGTGATGCACAGATGCCAGTACCCGGTAAGTGCAGAATGCTGAAGTTTAGCAATACTTATCCATTTTTCATTCCACTTGCTATGAAGCAAAGTCTTTATATCACCATAGAGTAGAGAGTCTTTTCTGATGAGGATAGTAAGTCAATACTTTATTGCCTGCAATTTAATCTCTGCAGATCAAAAAGGATTAAAGTGTTTTATAGCTTTGAATTGCTTTGTTACTGTGCTTGTGAACTTTCTCCAGCAGTGTGAATTCTGCTACCTGGAAGTTAGTGCAGCTTCTGCCCACTGTAGCAAACAGGGTCTTCTACTCCAGCCTGCCTGTTAAGGGCTGCCATGGCTGCCTTCCTGCCCGTGCCCCTCTCCTGCAATTACAGAAGACTGCTTGAATAATGCAAATTGAACACTGCATCTGCAAGCTCTTGAAAATAAAGATTTGTTTAACTACCAATTTCTACCTCTTTGAAATGGATGAAGCTATTTTGCTGAAAGCATACAGTAGGCCACAAATGAAAGATTGCACGTGCAATGAACAAAAGCTGGAAAAGATATTGTCAGCTGAAATAAGGCTGAGAAGTATGAGGGCAATCTTGACTGGGCACTTAGATATGAATGCTTGATGGAAGGATCTGCTGTCAGAAAGTGCTGGCTTGAATCCTCTCTGAATTTAATTGTTTTATCAAAACCTTATATTGGCTGTGATTTTGACTATATACATGGTATAACACAATTTACATTGTAATGGTGGGAAAAGTAAAAACTACAGTATTACAGTTACAGTATTTTGACGTTGTTGAAGCAGTATATATGCATAAAATAAGTGTTGAAACAACTTGTTAACTTCACAGTATTTTTTTTATTTATACATTTTTGAAGTGCCAGGAATTTCTGTGAGTGGACAGTTCTGATGTTTGGCAGTTGTTCATTTGCACAGAATAAGTCAGTATTTTATAAGCTTTTCTCTAAAGCTGAATAGTAGCAAAATGCTGGCTAGCATGGATAAACTTGCTTTCAGTTGAATACCTGTTTTTACTTTAAATGTACTGTGTTCTTTTTCATTAGAATCCAGTATTTAAATTCTGCTTAATGCAGTTTGCTTACAGAAGGGCAAAAATGTCATACAACAAGTTCCGAGAAAACAGACTGGACTTCCCAGACTCACTTAATGTCCAGCACTGGATATTCCTGAGAAAAGGCCTAGATGACTTCAGAGATGGCTTCCCTCCTTCATCTGAAAACATGATTGTGTACGGTAAAAAGCAACTTGTCTCAGTTATCCTGAAAAGCAACACAGTAGAATCTTCATACACAGCTCCATGGAACAGAAGCAAAAAGTCCAGTAAAATACAGGTGTGTCTTTCTCAGCTCAGTCCTCAGCAGCAAAGCAGGAGGAATTATGTGTGCATGGAGTGCTGTCTGAATCAGCATCCTACAGTGCTCTGTTCATGTGGGAAAAAAGTATCTCCCTCCCCAAAGACAATGATTTTTATAATCCTGATTAAACACATTCTTTAGAAAGTTGAAACAAGAAGCTAATCTGGCATGCAGGTATTTTAGCATTAGCATTAGCAGGATTAATGCTAAAAGGCACTGTCCTTTACTTCTTTCCAAAATAAAAATAAAGCAAGCGATATTAAAGGTTTCTTAAATTTAGACAGCAGAACCAGATTGTCAGCAAGTAATTTGCAGGATGTAATTACAAAGAGGCTGAGAAATTTGACTGTGCTGTCGCAGTAAGATTACAGAATGTTATGTATTAAAATATCACCAGCCCCTGAAACAAATCAGCATCACAGGGCAGGAAGCAAAATTGAAAAGTTGAGACCATGCCCACAATAGCAGGATATAATCTTACTACTTAAACTTTTTTTCATCCTGTTTACAGAAGCCTCTTCCCAGACTGGTTCTTCAAATTGTCTTCAAATTAGCTTCATACAAGCAAAAGTTAGCAGACAGTTCTATTCTGTATCTGTGAATTTCCAGAATTTGGTTACTTGAGCGTTGCAAACAGAGGACTGTGACCAACTACAGTGACAAGATTGTTTTTTTTTTTCTTTCTTTTTTACCACCAGTACTTCACAAAAGTAACAGGGGAGAGTGAGGAGGCTGTTTTGCAAATGGCAGACTTCATACTATAATACAAGGGGACCCCTGGGTGTGAAGCATCTCAGTCTATATTGCTATTTAGACTGCCCTGCCTTAAGGCTTGGATGCAGTAAGATGATGAAAGGTTGGTTGATTGAGTTCACAAAAGGGAGTTGGGTCTCTATTCTCTAAGATCAGGCAACAGCAGTGCTCTCCCAAGCTGTCCTTGCTGGAGCAGTGGGTTCATGAAATATAAGTAGTTGTACTGAGAGGAAGAAAACTTAAAAGCAACTGAAATAAAAGCTTATTTGTAGTACACCAGATTGCCATAGAAGATTATAGAGACTGGAAATTGAGCATTATTCCGAGATCTGGCAAGCAGCCTGAGTTGCAATTAATGCTTTAGAGATTTAGGAAAGAAGTCTGTAACTTGAAGTTTCTGGACTATGAACAGCCTTAACCGTTAGTATACTTGAAGAGATTTGCATGTTGCACAGTCCTTCATGCAGCCTCTAAAAGGAATTCATTCCATAAGGTATTTCTGAACAGATGCTTTCTTTTTCCTTGGCTTACAGCTCTTCAAAGAGGTCGCTGGTACATTCAATCCCAAAATCTTATTTAAGAGTAAGGCTGACTATGAACAGGAGAACCAAGCTCTTCAAGAGGTGCAGGATCGTATGGAGGACAAGCAAATGAAAGCAACAAGTTGCAAGATTCTAGCACGGTGAGTACAGGAAAAAATGAGGAGAGCAATACAAATGGCTCTTTAAATGTTCCTTATCTGAGGTGAGATGTGTGGAAAGAAGGAACTCCGGTTCCTGTGGGGAGGCTCGCTCAGGATTTGAATGATGCAAAGCCAAACTGGGTACAGCGAGTCCTCTCAGCTGGTGCTGATTTAATTTGCTTGCTGTCTGTATCTTTGTCTAAGACTTGGTGTTCCTATGAGCATTTTCTAAAATTTTACCTCTTCAACCAGCGCTTTTACCCAAAATCTCTCATGGGGATGATTTTCGTTAAGATATGTCCCTTCGACTTCCTTAGTGATACCAGTGATAAATTAATTGATATCTCACAACCTGTTCAGAAAGAAGTCATGATTACTTCTGGGTGTTACAAAACCATAAGGAGTCAGCCTCCTGCTGCTGGTTAATTTCACAATCTGAACCAGCTTATGCAAAATATAATCACTCTTGTTTTATCCCTAGGCCCTTTCAGCAATTAAACACTTACTCAGCCTCTGACTCTCAAAGAATAAACCTCACATATCTCCTCAGGTTTTCCAAAAAACAAAAGGCATAGCAGTAAGAAACATATATATCTAAGACTTCACTTTTAAGAATTTTCAATTTCAAAAATGGCAGGCTATTTCCCAAGATTCCCATCCAAACCTTAATTGCCTTGCTAGATCTAGCAGGTGTGATCCTAATATCTATGAAGATGATATTTACAATTAATTCAAATAGCTCAGACTATTCCTGGCAAAAATCATGCCATGTCTGCTGCTAAACTGCACCATCTTTAATACAAAGGCATATGGTTTTTGTCTAGTAATAACTGTGTAGTCGCTACTGTTGTAGCTAATTAAAGGACGTTTCATCTTTTATTACTCTAAAACTTGCAGCAGCCAGGAATCTCGAGACAAAAAACAGGTACTTCTCTTTCCAAGAAGAAGGTAACAGCAAAAGAGGCTACATGGGGTGATCCAGCTCCACTTGGCAAATCTATAAAGCAAGTAACCAAGCATTTTTGCGATTGGGTTATGTCTTTGGTAAGTAAAATAAAACTGCCATTGTCTGTTCTTTCAATTTGGAGACCTAATTACTTTGTTTAGGACAAATGTCTCTAGGTCTGAGAAGTGAAAATATGGCTTTGAATACATGAATACAGTAGTCAAAGTCAGAAATACAGCTCTGTGTTGTGACTGAGAGGGCTCAGCCCACTGAAATGTGAAGGAAGTAAATATCGTGACACAAAATCACTGCAGAGTAAACTTGCTTCAGAAAGGTTTTCCAGGGGATCCACCTATGTTTAAGTTGCTATTTTACTGCCTCACCTGGGAGCAGTTCTCATTTTTCTGAAATGTGTATTTCATTTATGAGCTCCAACACTGCATTAGTGCGGCCTCATATTGGGCACTGTGTGCAATTTTGGGTAACATAGTACAAAAAGAACATAAAACTATTAAAGAGTATCCAGAGCAGGGCTACAGAGATGGTGAAAGCTCTAGGGAAGACATATGAGGAGTGGTTGAGGTCTTCTGGTTTGTTCTTCCCAGAGAAGGGGAGACTGAGGGGCCTACAGCTTCCTCACAGGGACAGGCGCTGGTCTCTACCAACAGTGACAGGACCCAAGGAAACAGCATGAAGCTGCTTAAGAGGAGCTCTGGTTGGATATCAGGAAAAGATTCTTCACCAGAGGGTAGTCAGGCACTGGAACAGGCTCCTCAGGGCTGTGGTCATGGCCACAAGCTGCTGGAGCTCAAGAAGCATCTGGACTACACTGTCAGTCATATGGTCTGACTTCTGGGTGTCCTATGTGGAGCCAGGGGTTGGATTCTGTGAGCCTTGTGGGTCCCTTACAATTTGGGATATTCTGTGATCATCGCTGTCATGCAAATGCAAGCACCTGACCAGGGTTTAGTTGTACTATAATTTGAGGTTTGAGGAAGGAAATATGTGGAAGAAAAAAGTAGTAAAATTATGTTGCTTTTTTTTCCTGCTCTGAGATTTTCATTATGGTGTTCTTCTAGGGAGGAGGGAACTGGAATATTGATGAAGATGCACTCGAAAGTTTGTTCAGCACCAGCCTTGGAAGGGAGGTCACCCTCCCTACACCTTTCTGTGCAGTGAAACACGATATGCAACCAGAGCAGTCAAAAAGCCAAGAGGCTTCACTTCCCAAGATTGCTGTCAGGAGTTCTCATCAGCTGGGGTGCCTGCCATGCCAGCTTAAGGTAAAAGAGTCCACATTAATGTTTATTGAAGTCTATCTGTTCTGGATGACATTTGGCTGAGGTTACCTGCTGGAGCTGAGGAAGGAGCCTGATTTTCACTTACCTTAGGGAAACAGAGTGTGCATAAATAAGAACTCTTTAATAATGGTTACTTTTTAAATGCAGCAGAGCAATAAAATAGGAGAATGAGACCTAAGAGTACTATTTAAGGTATAGCTAGCTATACAGTCTTTTTGCTGGTCAAACTACAGAGAATTCTCAGCAGTTTTACTTATATCCAAAGTCAGTGAAATCAATGGAAAACATAGATCAGTATTGTGTGGGTTTTGGATTAAGTCTGGTACATTATGTCTGATGTACCTCAAAAACAGTTTTTTAGGTGTTATCTTTGGAGTCTCTTAAATTTCTTGGTCCAGAGTGTACTTGTGGCATTGATGTGTGAGTGCAAGGAGAGTGGTGAAGGTAGAAACATGTGGAGGACACTGAAGCATTGGAAAATGACTATAAAGTCCCCATCTTTCATGTTAACTGCATTTCTTGCTGTGCTTTCTTTTAATCACTGAATACATAGAAGAAGTCTATAAGCAGCTGAGGTAAAAACTTGAGGAGGGTTTTATGGAAAAGTTCTGCTATATAATTTTAGGTAAGTGGTCAAAGTTAGGCTAGTTTTGGGTTAATCTGAACACTAGTATTTCTATAACCCTGTAGTCCAGGAATTCTGTTTTGAAACAGAAAAAACATTTATTCAGCCTCTGACTCCCAAAGTATAAGCCTCACAGACCTCCTTCCCAGGTTTTCTACACAATGAACCACTTAAACAAACAATTGGTGTTCAGATGACTTGAGGCTAGAGACACCTAGTAGCAGCTTGTTTGCCTCTGTGGGAGTGAAAAGGAGAAAAAAAAAGAAATGCAAAGCACCATTTGAGTGGAAAGGTAGCATAAATGTAAAACTAACATCATTCTTTTGTGATATAGCTATGGAAGAGCTTATGTTATGACGGGAACATCTCTGTACTGTATTGCGCCTGACAGCTGCAAAGAAATGTAGAACTGACCATGTCATCCAAGCAGAAATAACCATGTTTCAAACAGGCTCATTCAATGTGGTTAGGCTGTGATTTCATGGCACCTACGTGGGCAATAGCTCTAGAAGGCACATAGTTTTAAGTCAAGACTTAGTTGAAGTAAATTAAATCTAGTTCTTCTAATGCACTTAATACTATATGTGGCCAAAAAGCACTCACATGCTGAAAGCCAGCAATTGGTATTTTAGAACCTTTTAGGGTGTTTTTATCTTTGTTTTGCAGTACTAAAATAACTGCCTTTAGAAAGGAGCTGGATTCAGCCATGGTACTGTGCCTACCTAAATTACTTTAAGGAATGATGAGAAATAAAGGTTGCTAGCATTGTATTTCAGTATTTTTATGTGTTGGTGGAGTTGAAAGAACAGGCAGGCTTATTTTTCAACTGATGGGTTTATCTTAGATCTAGGTTTATTTTCTTTATAAAAATACTCTTATCTCCAGGCTTGTGCTGTGCACAAAAGGGAAGCTGGACGTTGTTCATGCTGTAGGGGGCACTCCTTCCAAAGGTAAAGCTGAGTTGCTCATGACGAAAACTGCCTGTGCAAGGGGCTGCCTATAAAACAAAGGAGAAAGTTTTGCAAAGTGGGTGCCTGGGAATAACTGCGTGCAGGAGAACATCAAGACAAAGGTCTTGGTTGTGTTAATTATGCCTAAAAAGCCAAGTTTATGGCTGAATGGAAGCCCAGCTAATTTTGTCTACCTCCCCCTGGAATTACACCACATACTATTGATGGGAGGCATGCTTACTTTCATAACAGTGACCCTCCCTTCTTTCCTTAGCAAAAAAAATGATGGGGGAAAGTGACTTTGTCTAGCATGGGATATCAGATTTACAGGGCTGTAGGTTATAATTTGCAAAAGACTTCAAATTCATTAAGCAACCTTATTTCTTTCAAAAGTACAAATTAAATCTGAATTAGAATGCTGTTTGCAGTTAAAATATTGGTAGATTAATTATAACATCTGGACAGATACACACCATGTAGTTTATTTAGGAATGTGGAACTTGTACATAAAAATTAATTTTGAATGTTTTTTCATTTACTCTGGAAATTAATTTAGGGGATAGAAGTTGCACAACTCTACAGTACACAGGCCTTTAACGAGTTCCTGGAAAGAAAGGGCTACCGAAAGCCTCAGGTGAGTCAGGAGAATCTGCTAAAGGTGTTTGTTCTCTGTGCCTCCATTTCATTGTGCTTGTGGCTAATGCTGTGTCATCCCAAGGTCTTGGCTGTAAAGTTACCTAGATCTGGGACCTCTGGTTCCCCTCTCTCCTGTGTGCTGGAGATTACAGAGAGGGGTGGGACTATTGTACTCACAGTTGCAGTGTTGTAATGCATCCGGGGGCACAGATCATCAGGGGAACTTGAAAGTGGTGCTGGGACCACTGTAGCAGGACACAGTACTGTGTTGGCAACAAGTAAATAGGAAGAAGAAGGTTTCATTCTCTGATGGCCAAAGGAAGGAGTGCACTGAGTTTGATTTCATGTCATAAGCAATATTTGCAACTGTAAACATTGTGTGCGCTGGCTTGTTGACCCTTTTGATATTGTTTTTGCCTTTTTCTTCAACTGTTCTCTAATATCTGTTATTTGAGTCTGTTAATCACATGTTTAATCTGTTTCTTGCAGTTTCTTCTGAAAATGCTGGCTGGGAGAAATTGTAGTGGAGCTCAAGAGAAGATGTTCAAAGTTCTTAAGAAGTGATGTCCAAAGAGATAAGATGAGAGAAGCTTCTTCCACTACTGTTAACACAGATTTCTAAATTCTCTGTAAATGAACAGAAACTAGTAGCTGAGCTGTTCCTTAAATGTTCTTAGAGTACACATAAAGATAGTTTTGAGTTTTTTTCTGAAGTAGACAAGTAGTTTGAAGATCAGTCTCGGGCCACCAAATTGTTGGCATAAGCCATTTAGATATCTTAGCAGTTCTTAGGCTGGCTGAAAGGCACTCTTGTGCTGTAACATACTGACTTAATCAAAAGTCCTGGATTACAGTCGTCTTACTAATTTTTAAGCATCCACGTCGTACTTACTGCTTCAACGTATATTACCAGCATCCCTTTGAGAATAAATTGTAATTTTAGCCCTGTTTCAGAGATGAACAAAGTTCTACAAAGGAGAAGGTGTTGGCATCTGTTCATTTTATTAGGGGTCTCATATTTTAAATGACTTTGCAGCATTGAATGTACAAGCTGCGTCACTTACTGTATGGAAACCAATGAGAGAGGTTCCATACCACAGGCTCTCCATTGCATGTGTGACACTTTATAGGTCAGATGAAGCTTAGGGGCTCAGAGCTCTAGCAACTGAGGCTTCAGCTGATGCCTGCTCATCTGCCAACTATTGTAGCAGTTAAATAGGAGTCCCCATTCACTCACTCACTCACTCAACTGTGATCGTTGCTGTATCTGAGCCCAAGGTGTACCCAACACAGTCACAGGTAGTCTGCAGCAAGGCACAGAGCTGAATTTGGTCTCCCAAACGAACCTGCTCTAGTGACCATCTGCCCCACTCAGTTGGGATTTGGCACACATATCAAATGTGAATGATTCCGAAGTTGTTTACCTTCATCTTACTTGGAATTGGAAATTTCACATTTAGACAATAAGTTCCAGAAGGGTGGCAGAGCCACAATGACTGCTGGCTTTGTGTAGCTGTAACTGTAAGGGCTGCATAGGCAGATGAAATGCAGCCTAATCATGACCTATAAACATCACAGCACTCCTACATGGTAGAGAAACATCTGCTTCAGAACTTTCAAGATCAACATTTTTGTGAGACGAATTTCAACAAGCTGAGAACCTAATCTATAAATTCTGCAGTGTACTGACATGGCTGTCTAGAAGAAGTCTTTTTGCCTCAGTTTGTGTTTCTTATTTCTTTGAATTGGCTGTCTTTTTCCGGAAGGAGGGGGAAGGCTGATATTTTTCTAAGTTCATTTTACTTAACTCTGGTGTATTGTTAACTTATACCTCAGTCCCATTTCCTCTTTTGATTTCCAAAACCAGGCCTCTATAAGATTACTTTATCTTTAGGAAAGCTCTCTTCCATACAAATTGAGGAACCCCCAGCATAACCAAAAGATAGATTTTTCCATAGCGCAGGGAAATTCTTACCTGGAGATCATAATGTTCAGAGGGATTTTAGGTGTTATTTGGATTTTTAAATCCCAGTCCTGCAAGGAATCAGGATGCCTTGAAGCTGCAGTATTATGCAGAGCTGACGCTAAAATAATAAATCAGTTCAACCTCTATCTGTCAAAGGTTCTGCAAGTGCATTGTAATATTTCATTCACAGTATTTCAGGAGCCTTCACCTGAAAGTAAAGCAGTTGCTGAGGGAGAGCTTCTTGTGAAGTAGGCAATAATATACTTATAGATTTGGCTTTTTCTTATGAACACCACTGGAACATAACAGACTGCTGCAGAAAGAAGTTTATTTAATGTTGAATTAACAAAGCTAAAACTATGATGATATTTTTTTTTGCTATTTTGTTGTTATTGCAATAATATGTGCAGCCCCATAAGGGCTTTTCAGAACAACCTAAGCCTTTGCAATCAACTTTTGCCAATATTGAGGAACATCCCAAATACAACCATGGGCACCTTATGCACTCACATACATTATGTCTATGAACAATACCAGATGTAATGCATTTAAATGCAATGGACAATACAGAATTGGCTTCTTTATTTGGTGGAGGTTTCTTATATGAACAGAAAAAAAGACAGTTGTAGAAAAGGGAATGAATCTCTAACTAGGGCCCCTGCTCTTGCAAGTGAGACAGCTTCATAGGATTTTTTTTTTCAGCTCTATTGTGTTCAACCTCAATTGAACTGAGAACACATCATTGTCAGTGAGTAAGTGTGGGAAATGAAAAATATATATATGTGGTTTAGTATTGCTAAAAGAGCTGGGATCTTGGCACCTACTTTCTGTATCTAAGTGAAGACTAAGCTTATAATAGCCATAGCACTAGAAGGATATAGAATGCTCAGTTGAAGTTGAAATCTGAATTCAGTCTCATACCTTGTTTTTCTCTCAAAGATGATTGTACAATAGATTTTAATAATGACATAAATTATACTAAACTAATGGAAGTGTCTTGTGTAATGGTTGCACAGAGGTTTGCATTACGTTGTTCAGGAAGCAACCAAAATAGATGGACATTTGGACATTTCTGCTGATGTCCATGGCAGTCTTAATTGGTCTAATGGAAGATGGTCAAAAAAGATTATTTATTGTTGTTTTTAACTAGTGTTGTTCCCTTGATTTCAGAGGAATTAGTGATTTATAGCTGCTTGAGGGTCTGGTCTATCTATCTGATGATAAAGTCTAAGACGTAATGGTGTTGCAATATCTTCTCATATCAGGACAAAGATAAGAGAAGAGAATCTGACAACCAACATGTACTCTTAGGGATGATACTCTTTATATTGAAAAATGACATGAAGCAAGCTTGCATTATTCTGGGAGCTGATATTTTGTGCACTGTCATCCAGGTACTACAGTGCTATACATGGTCTGGTGATAGGAAAACAGAGTGAAATGAGGTGTTAGGATAGCAGTGGATTGAGCTAATCGGCATAGCAGGATGTTGGTGTCAGTGCTGCTTGAATTTGCTTTGTTTCCCCGTGGTAGACAAATGGGACGGTTGTGGTGTAGCACTTGTCCCTGTCGTAGGTGTAGCAGGTTTCTGGCTCGTTGCAGGAGGTGCTCTGCTGGGCCTGGTATGTCTCACCCCCCAGCTCAATTTCTATGGGATCACATTTTTTGCAGCTGGAAGAGATAAGGAATAGAAATATTCAGAGCTGTGATTAAGACACCTCTGACAAAACTGTAGTCTTTCTCTCTAATTTGACAGCTGTAGTTAGCTGAGTACTGTGGCCTTTCCAAGCCATGCATTCTTCATAGCAACTCCCAGCCAGATGCTTTCAGTGTGTCAAACTGCAATTCACCAAACTGGCCCCTAAAAGGGAGGGTTAAAGATGCACTGTGTAATTTCTTGATATTTAAGATATGGGTCAGCATGAGACTTTGCCTGCAAATGCAACACTTTTAATGTAATTAATCATAGATGTAACAACTTCTTAGCTTACAATGGAATACACAAACAAGGCTCTGAAAGGAAAACTTTCCTCTGTGCTGCTCCTTCACATTATCAGCTGTTCTTCAAGATGTTTGTGAGCCACTGTGTGCAGTGCTGCAGGATAGGTCGAGTGTTAGGAAATTAATTTAGTATAGAGAAATACTTACAGTTCAGTCATGCGGTAGACAAAATTAGTTCTGAGTGGGGATGTGGGATCAGAGATATTCTGCCGGCTCTTGAGTGGGACACTGGAATGGAGGAAAGAGAATTGCTCCTGTGAAAACTGCTTGTTATACAGGGGACTATTCTGCTTTGATAACTTCTCAACTCTCATCTTGTTTGGGTTATTTCCTTTCTGACTCTGCTCCAGAAAGAAGTCTTGGCCTTTCTGCACCCCTAAAGGCAACATGTTGTTTTTAACCTGGTTTCCAGGCAGCTTTGGAGGCTGTTATGCTCTCCCTAAGAGTAATGCAGCAATTTCTTAAAGTGCTTCCTTTCACTAATGATGCTTTCAAGGTGTCAGTGCCTATTTTATTAAAGTCTGAGCTGGCAGAGTCCTGTGAGACTTGCAAGGCTTAGAGAGAGGTATTTAATTATTATTTCTCCCGTTGTGAGTTCTACCAGAACTCCTGCAGGTCTGAGCCTGAATTGTTGGTTCCATTTCCAAGAGAGATACCTCTGTCAGGTTTATGTGAATGAAGAGGACAAAGTCGTACTCCTGGTCTGAGATCTGCCTCATAGGGCTGACCTTTTCTGGTAGTGGTTTTGTCATTAATTCATTTTTCCAGGCTACAAAATTACAGGCTTGTTAACACAAATCAAATCTGAAAAGGAAATTTCAGTGTCACTGGCCCAATTTTGTTTCAGATTAGGTGAACTGTATAAATGTTATTCTACATCCACAGCTTATTCTGTGAAGTTGCTACTTGACCCTTAAAAGACTGAGATCCTTCTTGCACCTGACGGGACAAAGACCACATAGTTGCACGTGAGATGATTAAGCCCCAGATGGGAGCAAAAGGAGTTACTGCAGAATAGCATAGTAAGCAGCCCGTGGGAAAAACAATGGGAGATCTGAAAAAATGCAAACAAAAGAAAACTCTTGCGACACATACTCTCCTGCTCACCAACTCCATGTAAGACTTGTCTGCCACTTACATGATACGTATGTTTCTCTCCAGGACTTCTTCCTCAGGATTGTCTTTGGAGGGGACAAACTTTGAGGTCACCGTTACGCACTTACACTTGTTATTAACCAGCACACGCTCCTCACCATCATCATTCCATTGGTAACCTGCAAGCACAGGATATGCAATCTCAGGTCAAAACAGGAAAACTTTGCAACTCTGTCAGAAAGCAAAGTGATGAGGACCTCAGAGTTGTCCCATTATAGGATTTTTAAAGTGTAAAGTCAAGGTCACAACATAAAGCCTATTGACAAAAATGAGTTTAGTTCTCTGTTCAGCCAACAGTCTGCTTCTATATGTAGAAGTGATGGGAGTGCCAGGGTAGAAATGGGAAAGCTGACCACTGCTTTTCTGACAAGGGGGGCAAAGCAAAAAGGGTCTCTCATGAAATGCATGCCTCCAGCTATAGGAAGCCAAATTCCAGTTTTTACAATTGCCTCTGCTAGGAGTTTACCCAATTTCAGTATGTACCAGGTCTGTTTTAGCATCCAAACCCTAGTTGGGATCTGACTCTCTAAACATGTGTGACTGTGCCATCACAGCATATGTCGGTTTTTCTTCATTGTATTGTCCTCCACATCCCTGTGGATCCCTCCACATGCCAAAAAGCACTAGAGGATACAGCAGGAAGGCAGCCTGAAGAAGTGGCCTTGGAAGTCAAGTAGCCCTTATAGTACTGTGGTTTATACAGAAAATTCCAGTCCTAACTTTCTGATCTTCAGTTTCCAATGAAATTGCATTTGGCAGCTGTGGAGCTGACTCAGATAGAGAAGAGCCAACTTGGGTATGTTTGTTTCCCATACTCTTAGCATTTTATTCAATATGAAACTCAGTCAAAGCAACATGGTGAAACTTCCCATCTGTCACCCAGAGGCTTTATGACTGTTCCTGTTGGCATGCAGTGCCTTCTTCCTCAACAAGCAGGCAAATGGATTTGCAATAACTTATTTTCTCCTATCTGTTTTTCCCCAACAGCCTCTGATATCTTCACTTATTAAAAAAACAGCCTTGCTTTTCTATCTGCATGCAGTCGCACTCTTCTCAGATGGTCATTTTCACATACCTCTGTATTTGCTACTTCTCTCAGGGGTTTCTTTGTCCCAGTACAACATGTGTCTCTTTGATCCTTTTACAGCAAGGGCTGGCTTTTAGCATTTGTCTGTATTGCACCTAACACAATTGGTTATCTCTACAAATACCAATTGCAAGGCATGCAGAACATAAGTCCAAGCTCAACTCTGATTGCAGTCTGCCACCACTAAGGAAGAAATCCATAATATGTGACACAGATGATAATTATTCACAACTTAATGGTAGTTATCTGGCTTTGTACATCTTCTTCCATTCTCTTTCGCTTTGTATGTTTCCTCTCTGCTAACTCATCATTCAACTGGAATGCTTCCCTCTGAAGTGGGAGGGGGTCTTTTTGCTTCTTTGTGTCTTGCTCTTTCTTTTTTCTTGTAGAAAGTCTCTAGTTCTGTGTCTTTCACATAGATCTTCAGGTGTCTGACACTACACAACATGATGTACAGTTCTTCTGAGATCTTAATCTAAACCCAGTATTTGTCAGCTCCTATTGGTTTTGGGAATTGTCCCAAACCTTTTGGGAGCATGCTTTAATTTATCTTAATCATAAAATGCTATTAACAAATGTATTTTTATAATTATACAAAGATTTTTTTTTTTTGTAGGCTATACTCTAAAAACATTGCACTGGATTTATTTTCTTCTGTATTAAAACTAGATTCAGTGGGCATAAAAGTTAAAAGTGCTCCATATTTCTAAAGTACAATTATAAAGCTGCAAATAAGATTCCTTTAGGTTTATCAGCAATGATTCCATGAATTGCCCAGTAAAATTCCTTTGGCGAAAAGAAAGTTAAATGCAAAAATTCCTAATGTCATTCTAAATGTTTGCAGGTTGAATCTTCTAGTGCATGGCTTGCTGCAGTCTGGTGTTCCCTCCCTCATAAATACTTATGCAGAGATTTTGATAAAAACTCTCATCTTTTGAAATTTCCTGCAATATGCTGTGATACACAGAGGATGATACACGAAGTCTAGCAGCTGCATTTTGAAAAAGCAAATTAATTCTAAAAATCTTCAGTTCAAACTGCTGCGTGTGGAAGAGGCTGCTTCATTAAAGCACAAAGAGGCTCAGTTATAAAACAACAACAACAAAAAAAGGATATAAGCAGTAGGATCTGCTGTAGCTGTGTGTTATAACATTTCACTACCATGCAGTTACAACACATCATAGGAAGCATGGCTTTTCAAGGACCTGCCTGGATTGCTGTAGGTTGCCCTCTTCCAAAAGCTCTGGGGAATGCAGGCATGCTGCTGGAGTAGTTCTCTTTAAACTGATCAACTGCGTAAATGAAGATGACTTCACTCAGAAATGAGTTGGCCACAGCCATGTGATGGGAACACCAAGTGGATTTTAGAAGCTGTAAAACCTTGCAGGTAAGTCTTGCAAGATCCTAGCACTGCATAAAAACAAGCATACATTTCTGTGGTTTGTTGCTCAGAAATATGATTAAGAATGGCTAATTATAAAAAATTAAGAGTGCTGACTAGCTGCAAATTTAGGCTCAAGACAGGAATTAGAATCACAATGCTCTGTGATGCCGGCAGACAGAGATGTCTGGGTACCACTGAAGCAAAACTTCTTGAACAGGCATTTTTTTTTTTTTTAATTTTTTTTTTACTGTCCAAATTATAAAAAAAACACTTACACAGTGCACATCCCTGACCCTTTCTGCTCAGTTTTCCATGGTTTTTGTTTCTCACCTACCTGCCACAAGGACGAACCCCAGAGAGACGGCCAAAGCCACCCACAGCAAAGAGCTCTTCATCTTGCCTTCACTTCTTTTGAAGAATGTGAGTGGAAAGCATGTGTCTGCCTATAAGGGTGTGTGCAAATGATACAGCTGTTTGTTTCCTAAAATAGCCAGCCCAGCTGGCTAGCTTTGACACTGGAAAATGTGGCTAGGGGACTGAAACCAGTCATGTTTCATACAGAGAGATTTCTGTCTTTCAAAGGTGAATGGGGATAGCGGCTGGCATTATCACTGTGCACTTTTATTCTGTTAATCACCAACATGCAGCATTTTTGAGAACCAAGGACTGAAAGAACACCCTGGTCTTTAGGGGCCAATTTACTACCAAGGTTACAGGTGCTCTCCTACCTGAAGTTGAGTGTAAGTTAAGGAGATGTCCAGATAGCCAAGGAGTGGGAGTTCTTGCTCTCTGCTTTTGAAAAATCAGACTTTGGTCATTGCAGGGATAGTTTGACGTGCTAGGCTTCAGGATCAGAATCCTTTTTCCACCAGATGCTGTGCAACTTATTTTAAGAGCCTGACCTGCACCCAAGTCTTTCAGTCAAAGCAGACAAGATGAGAGGTGGGAGGGGTAAAAGAAGTCAAGCAACAGCACGGCAGGGGCAAAGCTGGGCTCTTCTTCCATGCTCTGCCTACTGCTTCAAGGACTCTCCTTCATAGTGAATGGAGAAGGGGCTCTGTGGGATGTGTGATACACAGAAGGCTCTGTATAAGGTCCCAGGCAACTGTCCCTCAGTGAAAGGGGCCATTTTCAATTCCCTTTTACAAGGGACCTTCAGACACTTACAATGGAATAAAATCTTGCTTGTAATTTCATTTAAAGCAGAAGGGTGGCAGAGCAAGGTATGATGCTAACAGGGCCGTTCTTTGCTGGATTTATGGCATTTGTGTTTTGTGAATGTCTGCTAGCTGCAAGGCTAGCTTATTCGTGATTAATAGCAGCACACAGCAAATCCTGTGCTGCTCCACCTTCTTAGGCAGTGGCTATGAAGATATGCAGGCTTTTCACACTGCATATGTCATTCTTGGCTCCCCAGGGCTCTCAAGGAGCTCATGTCATTAGGTAACATTGCTTCAGACCTTACTAGCCAGCTTCCTAAGTACAGAACTGTTCATAAAGCCTGGCATCTGCATTCTGAGCTTCTTCTCCTGGCACAAGCATCTAGCAAAGTGGTTGCATGATGCAAAGAGCTTTTGTGTTACATCAGCAGCACTGAAACTCAAGGCTTCCCTGGGGAGGGAGTGGGTGTCTGTGGGTGCAAGGAGGGCATTGCCTATGCTGTAATTGGGACAAACCCTCCTCTTTTAGCAGGGCTCCTATATGGCAGGAAAACTTGTTTTTCCTTCATCTCCCTCACCCCAGAAAGTAATTCAAATAGAGCACCGTGGAGTTTCTTTCTGAAGTAGGAAGATGTCCATCCTGTGCAGAAGGTTACAAATAAACCTGCCTAACCATAGTGAGGAGAGATAGGGAGGGAAATGTCTATCTAAAACACTGTTTTGGTCACTTTATTTTTTTTTCTTTTTTTTTTCCTTTTTTTTTCCTTTTTTTTTTCTTTTTCCCCCAAAGGAGAGATTTTTTGAACAAGAAGGGAAAATGGTGACAGTAGAATAAAGCACATTCAAAAAGATGCCTTTTCTGTCCTATTTTGCTTATTTGCATTGATAAAAATATGACACAGGTAAAATTCAAGCAGATGCATCCACAAGTATTTTAAAATTTGAATGGAGAGACTGCAGAATGATATCCTATCCTGCATAGTTCTGATTATTTCAGTGTTTTTCTCTGACTGTGGGTGTTCAGTGTATCTGAATTTCAGTTGCTAAATCTGCACACCTGCATGCATAGTCCCATTAGTCTTTATTTGGTGGCTTGAGAACTGTTTTTAGTCATGCTCAGCCACCTGCATCTCTCTGAAGATTTCTGTCTAGATTGTTTAAATTCTTTAGAAGAGTATTTATTTCATGGACAGTTACTTTTATGAACTATCTCCTTTTTATTATACAACACATTAAATAACCCAAAAATGATCTGGGCAAGCAGGCATTAAAGAACTGTGGTAGCTGGGGAAAGGCCTGACAAAGCAGCAGTCCGGGCTTGAATCCTGGGCTGAGCAGGGAGCTGGACTCCCAGGCTTGCTGCAGGGCAGAGACTACCAAAAGAATAATAGAATTTCAGCTAAGAACCAGCCTTGAAGTGTCAGGTTCCCTGTACCCCCAGCTGGCCCAGGATGTGCTGAACTAGGATTTCCCATGTTAGAAGCTAGGTGGGTACCAGGATGTGTGACTGTGTGCCCTCGCGTCTTTGAAGGTTGTCCCCGGTTTCACCAGAAGTGGATAATGGTTTCAGCAAGTCCTAAAGGGGATTTAAAGGTCTCTAGGTGATATTTCAATTGTGCTCATTAAAACAACAACAACAAAAACCCACAAACAAACAAAAAACACCTTGAATTGAGAGAGCATCTGTCAATTCCATGCAAATCAGTGAGAATCTAAATGGAAGCTGGTCTGCTGTCACGGCTTTGAAATCTGGAAGTGCTGACTAACAAACTGAGGGCGTTACATTGCAATTGCATGGAAACATTCAGGTTCTGGGGCACAGTGAAGGCCTGGATTTCTGGAAATCGCGTTTGCAAAAGTTACCTAGAACTTTTATCATGCAGGAGTTGGGTGGAATTCACCAAAGTTGTGGAATGAAGCAGGGAGACTACAAAAGCCCGATTGGCAGAGATGGCTGTATTTTAGAGATCAGCTAACACAGAGTAAAAAATTCTACCTAGGTTTGCCTGATGAGTTTCATTAATGTTGTGTTTCATTTACCAGAATCAAGTTATTCTTATTGTCTCTTACACAGCCCTGTTAACCAGAGGAGGTGATACCTGACAATTGGCTCTGACAGATTTGAAAAATTTGTCTGAGGCAAACCGCTTCTTTGGTTTGTAAAAAGTGTGGAATGTGTTGACTCACATGTGACTATGTTAAAGTTGGAAGAAGAGACTGAGACTGCTGTGCAATCAGATCTGCCAGAATCCAAATGAAGCACCAAAAAGTGAGTAAAGTGCACCCCCTTCTAGTTTCAGTTAATTTTAATGCTTGCCTGACATGACGTTTTTCATGAGGATGTGGATGTGGGTATGTATAAATAACCCAGCACCTGTTCTGTGGCTAGAGAAAAGCACCTGTGCTTGTTTTACACAGCACTTCTCTTCCTAGGATTGTGTGGCTGCTAAATTTATCAGACTTGGGGGTTTCTCAGACCATACTGAACTCTTTACTGCGCTTCCCTCTGCTCTTTCAGCATGGCTGTCTGCATTTCTTTCAGTCTGCCTGCATGTGGCTCAGCATTCATGTGATATCCCAGTGGCAAGATGGGAAGTTAGGCTAGGTGCTAAGTACCCAAAAACAGAAACAAGCAGCCATTATAGGATGTGAACATAAACATCAGAGAATATAGACAGCCTTAATGACCTTCCTGACGAAGCCTGGACAAGCCTGTCTATGGCATAAAAGGGTTGATTCAAGGAGTACAAGGGAAGCAACAGCCTCAAGCAGCAGACCAACCCCCAGCAATGGCTTCTGCTGAAGATGCCCCTGCTCCCGGAGGGCAGCAGTGAAGAGAAGGAGATGGAGAGTCAATACACATCCCCCAGATGGGTCCAGGGAGGTTTTTTCACTTCTCCTCTCCGAAACTTTGACCTGGCTACAGAGAACCGAGTAACCAGAGGTTTCGGTGAGCAAGCACACAGATGTCAGGTGTGCTATTTTGCTTTTTCTGTTGATGTTACAATGTGAACATACAGAGTCAGTGCACTGGGATGTGGCTGTGCTTTTAGATGAAGGGAATCCTCTGGAGGGGAAAAAAGGCACTCTGCTCTTCCCACACAGCGTTACTCATTGCTGCATTACTCATTTTGCAACCTGGCACTGCCAGGGCTGAGACAATCTCAGTGTGGTGGCTACCACGTCCCCAGCTCCTCACAGCTGTGTGACTCCCCGTGTGCTGCCCAGATACGTGATGGCCGGCGCTTAGGGATGAGCATAGTGCTGCTCCACACCTGGTGTGAGCTCATAGCCAAACCAGATGCTTGGCTGAAGAGAACCACATTTGGACTCGCAGCTGCAATCAGTTTTTCCACCCGTAAAACGCCTTATCTGAGAGCCAGGCCCTCACAGTGCCTCCAAACGGGCAGCACCCCATGGAGCACGGCCACGCATCCCGCGCTGCCACCTGCTTCTCTCGCTGCACGGAACTCGGGGCGGCCGGAACCAGCGGGACTGCGCCCGGAGTGGGGGGAAAGAGCGCAACAGCGGAACAGGAAGCGGGCTGAGCGGAACGAGAGGCGCCGGAAGCGGGGTCCGGACCGTTTCCGATTTCCGGCGCAGCCATGAGGACACGGCGCGGTACCGTCCTGAAGCCGCCGCCGGGCACCGCCGACGGCAACGATGCCGGAGAGGACGACGAGGAGGAAGTGCCCGGCGGAGAGGTGGGCCCCGAGGGCTTGGGAGACGAGGTGGAGGATTTTCACGAGGCGCAGTTTCGGGAGGTGATGGCGGCTCTGGAGAGCGGGGAGGAGGCCGGGGACAGCGAGGAAGAGGAGGAGGAAGAAGTACTGGGGCTGCAGCTGCCGGAGGAGGATGAAGATGAGGAGGAGGATGAAGATGAGGAGGAGGATGGAGATGAGGAGGAGGATGGAGATGAGGAGGAGGAAGGTGAACCTGGTGAGGAAGTAGAGGAAGCAAGGGGAGTTGAGTTTTATCTGGACCTCAGTGCGGAGGAGGATGAAGGAGACGAGGAGGAGGAGGAGGAGGAGAATGAAGATGAGGATGAGGACCTGTCTATGGAGAGTGATTTGGAAGAGCGCGGTAAGGACTCTGATCTCCCCCATGAGCTGTCCTGGGGGCGACGCAAACAGCTCTACTACGACACAGACTATGGGAGCGATGCCCAGGCTAAGGGCAAACGTAGCCAACAAGATGTTGATGCTGAGGAGGAGGAAGAGGAGCAGGAGGCTAAAGTGATCCAGAAGCGGCTGGTGGAGGACTTGGGGGAAGACGATTATGGGCTGGATGTGATCCAGGGCTACCTGGCGGAGCAACGGAAAACCCATGATAGCAAGGGGCAGAAGATTGCCAAGGATTTGCAGGCCCTTTCCAAGAAGGAGCAGCTGAAGCTATTGAAGCAGGAGTCTCCTGAGCTCCTGCAGCTGATTGAAGACTTCGAAGTCAAACTGATGGAGCTCAAGGATGAGCTGCACCCACTGCTGCAAATGGTAAAAAATGGCACTATCCCACAGGGGAAAGGCAGTCGCTATTTGCAGATCAAGTATCAGCTCTACTTGAACTACTGTGCCAACATCAGTTTCTATTTAGTTTTAAAGTCAAAAAGGATGCCAGTTCATAGTCACCCCATCATTGAACGATTGGTTGCTTACAGAAATATCATCAATGACCTAGCTGTGATAGATCAAAAGTTATCCTCACAGGTTCGCCTGCTTCTGAAAAACTATTACGATAAGAAGGAGGAAAAACTCCGAGAGCGGAAGAAGTTTCCAGCGCTTCTTCAACCAGCTGCTAAGAAAACCAAACGAAAACATGAACCTGCTCTTGCTAATGGCCAGCTTGTTGCTGAGGAACTGGCAGATGAATCTGACCTGGATGGAGAGGCTGCGCTAAAATACTATAAGATGATGGAAGAGAAGTTGAAACTCAAGAGGAAGAGAACTGAAGAACAGGAAACACTTGAAGAACCTGTGACAGAAGAGGATCCAAACCAGAAGAGAGGTGTGACGTACCAGATGATCAAGAACAAAGGCCTCACCCCCAGGAGGAAGAAGATTGATCGCAACCCCAGGGTCAAGCACCGGGAGAAGTTTAGGCGAGCCAAGATTCGCCGGAAGGGCCAAGTCCGAGAAGTTCGGAGGGAGATACACAGATATGGTGGGGAGCTCTCTGGCATTCGTGCTGGAGTTAAGAAGAGCAGAAAGCTTCAATGAAACTTATTTTTCTCTGTTTCAGAGAACTGCAAGTAAAAGTTCTGAATAAAATTTTTGTAAAAGATACTCTGCTGTTTTTTTTTTTGTTTTGTTTTCCCTAGAGAGTTTTTTGTGTGCTTGTTTTTCTTTTTTAGGAGGATGCTTTTCAGAAGGTGCCATCTCTAGAAGTAGTACAGGGCGCCTTCCTCACTTTGCCTGCTTTTTAATGTGTTTTTCTATTGGAATGATCTGTGCTGTGAATATAGCTTTGAGAGGCTGCAAGGTTTGCGTCAAGCAAAGGGATTGATGTGGATCAGACAGGGCTTGAGGGCAGCAGGAGAGAGATGGAAGGTCCTTCAGAGGGTGGGCTGAGAAAGGAATTCACTATCACTGTCAGCATCTCCTTACTGTGCTCTCCTGGCTCTTAGAGCTGAGGTGTAGAGCTGTGGGGTTAGATGTAAATGGTTATGGTATTTTCTCTTAATTTATGCTCTGATTAACTCATTCTTGTTCTCATTCATGTAACAATTAACTATTATGCGCTCCTAAATATTCTTTTTTTATTAACTAAGCAGAGACTATTGCCATAAATTACATATGACCTGAGAAACCACTTCCCCTTCTTGAGAATTCAGTGAGAAGCAAAGTGAGGACTCTTCTGGATTGCATAATTAATTATTCATCTACCATAACTATATTAGCTTAATCTATAATAAATTTGCTAACTGTTGCTTGCTGTTACAGATCTAACACAACATTGATACAGGAGAAGCAGGTAAGACATAATTTTATTTTCACCTTATAGTTAGTATGATGTTATTAGCGAAGCCAAAATATGAGTGTGTCGACCCGTGACAGGCTAGGTGCTGTATTGAAGATATGCAAGCAGTGCTGAATTTCTGCATACAAAATGCACTTCTATAGGTCTTGATGCAAACCATTCTATCTTAGGCTTTTTCCTGCCCAGGAACATGCTTTCTTTCTGACTGCAGAATGTTTTGTTATTTTTTTATAGCTGTTTGTTAGAGGTGAAAAAACATCAGACACTAGAAGTATGGAAATGGAGGTAAGGAGACCTTTTATAGTCTTTATATGTTCCAAATCCATGGGGTAAGAGCTATGCATGGCAATGTCAGAGAGGATTTCAGTGGGCAAATGTATGTAGCTCAAGATTGAAAGGAGTTCTGTTGGCTTCACTGGTCCTGTATTTGTTTGCCCCCTGCTGTTCATAGGCCAAACAGTAGTTCAGTACTGCTTAATGACCAAAACCAGAACTGCTCCACTGAAACAGGCTTTTACTGTAGCTCATTCTGAATTGATTCCCCTCCCCATGGAATTGCCCAGGAGGTCTTTGCCTGCCTGCAGAGCTGTTGTGTTTTGTACCACAGGAGGTAATGGAAACTAATGAGGAGTGTTGATGGCAGTGGAGAAGTAAACCTTGTTATTTCTGATCAGCACTGAGACTTGTCTGTGCTCTTAGCACGTCTGTGTGTGGTGGGGAGAGGAAGGGTTGAAGGTATGTGTGGGAGAAAGGATTTGTTTCTCATGTCCTGGAGCCACAGCAGTGAGTATTTCAAGATTGAAATTGCCATCTGAAGCCCTGCAGCTGACTTCTCCACAGAAGCTTAGTCACTCAGGTTGGGCTACTTGCTGAATCTTTGTTTGGTGAGTGTCACCAGTGCAAACATGAGGCTTTCTTGAAGAGGTCACTGAAAATGCCTTTTCATTTGAGCGATGCTCTTGCTGACATCATGGCTTTGGGTAAGGCATGTAATGCTTACTCTCTCATACTGTAAGTAGCAATCAGCAGTGTTAGCTGTGTGCTGTTCCCAGAGAAAATGCATAGCTTTGAGTGGGTAATCATGTTAAATGTGCAAGTCTGCTTCAATATGAGAAGCAATTGTATGATGTACCATGGAGGGAAACAAGTGCATTTTCCCAAACTACATCATTCTATCGACTCTGCACAGGGCTGACAATGAAGGCCACCACTGGCAATGCTGAGGTTTTGGGAAGAGGTCAGTGAAAGGTAATATGTTAGGGAAGAAGCAGCTTTGGTGGTAATAGATGTTACAGGGGATGTGAAAAATGTCCTGCAGAGAAGATAACTGATCTCATTACCACAGCATCTGCTCATGCACATTTCACATTTTGTGTGAAAAAGGGAGGCTAATACACTTCCATAAATTGGCAGATAAGCTGCAAGTATCCTTCGTGGCTTTGTATTCCCTTGAAAAGCTTTAGGCAGCTGGGAAGCAAAATTCTGGCAACTTCCATCTGAGCAGCAGTAAATAAGGGATATACATTGTGATATTCTTACAGGCTTGCTTTTCCAGAAACGTTAGGGTTAAGGCTCAGGGCGAGAGCAGACAGTGCATGTCAGCGTGCCCACTGCAGGCAGCCGGCAGATGGCACAGCGTGTCTCCCAGGGCCGCTGCACCGAGCCGTTTAAATGAAGATTAAACCTGGCATTTTGTTCAGTTGGTTGGCTCAGAGATTGGGCAAAGTCATAAATACTCCTTTCCAGTATGGCTGTGTGTATGAGTAATCACAACTGTGATTATTACTGTGGGAAGGAGAACACCACAATGTTGCTCTGTTGAATCTTTTTAGAGGTATATTTTGTGCTGATGTGAAATCCCTGATGGCGGTTAGGTTTTCAAGACCCCTATAAAAACAGATGCACGTGAAACACGGGAAGGGACCGTAGGCAATAGTCAGAAAATGAGAATTGGAGTGAATTGGTGGTTAAAGCACTATTTTTTTTTGTTCTTTCATCCAGAGTAAGCCTTTGGAAATTGGAACAGAACAACCACAACAGTGGAGAGAGTGGTGCTTTCTGCATCGCAGCGTGAATTTGCTGTTCACACAGGGTAAGGAAAACGTGTTTAACGGCTCAAAAGGAAATAGATTTGCTACTGCCTTCATCTTCCTTTTACAGCTGTCTTCCATTGTGTGCCATCAGCAACAGTTAGGACATGATTTTGCTCAGGCTCACAGCAGCAAGTACGCATCTCAAAACCAAGCGTCCCGTTAGGGCAGCGGTCGTACAGTGCGTGACAGCGCTGGAAGGCAGCCCCCGGCAGGCAGGCGTCTGCAGGGCTCGGCGAGATCAAAAAAAGGGAAAAGTGACGCGTTTCATCTTCACCTCGGCGTCCTGGGAAGGCGCTCCTCCCCGTGGTTCCCTATGGCCCGTGGTTCCCCGTGGCCCGAGGCTGTATAAGCGGTAAAGGCGATGCCTGGGCTCGGTGTTGTCACCCCTCGTCAGAGGATCGCAAAACGCTTTTCCCAGTGCGACCCTGCCGCCCGCAGGCCGGGCGCGCGCAGAGCAAAGGGCGCCGGCCCCGCTGCACCGCTGAGTTACGGCGGGTGGGAGCCCGCCTTCCCAGGCGCCGCTCGGGCGCTAAGCCCCGCCTCCCCCGCGAGGCTCGGTCCGTGGGGCGCAGCTCCGCACCTCCGCGGCCGCCGCCGCCTCCCCGCCCCTCGCACGCGGAAGGCGGTGGGGCCGCGCGCCGCCTCCCCTCACGCGGCGGGGCTCGCGGCTGAGGGCGGCCGGCTCTGGCGCTCCTTCCCGCCCGGGGCGGGGCCGGCGGTCCGGGGCGGCGATGGCGGAGGCGGAGCGGGCGCCTCTCCTGCCGCCGGCGGCGGGAAGTTCCCGGGACGGGGCCGGGGCGGGAGCCGAGTCGCCTCCCGGCATGGAGCGGCGGGCCGAGCCCGGCCCGGAGGAGGCGGCGGCGGCGGCAGAGGAGGAGGACGAGACGCGCCCCGCCTCGCCGCCCTTCTTCCTCCTCTACCCCGGCCATGGAGGCGCGGCCGCGCCGCACGGCGCGTGGAGACCCCCGGCGCCCCGCGGAGGGGCCGCGCTGCCCGTGCTGCTGCTGAGCTACCCGGGGCCCGACGGCGCCGCGGCCCGTGAGTAGCGGCGGGGCCGCGCGGGGAGGCGCCGCGGAGGGCCTTTGTGAGGCTGGGGCGGGGTGCCGGGGCTCCCGTCGGAGCCGTGCCGCCAGCCCGCTCCGCGGTCCCCGTGCGCGGCGGGACCTCGGGCTCCCGCGGACGGGGCGTCCTTCCCCCGGCTCGCCCGGCCCCCGAGGCTGCGGTCGTGGCCCCGCCGCTCCCTCGTGCGAGCGGGTCGGCGCCGGGGCGCGGGCTGCCGGCGGGAGGGTAACGCCGCTCCTCCAGTTCAGCGCCGACGGCGCTGCGGGAGCCGCAGGTTTCTGTCCCTGTCCCGGGAAGCGTCGTGTGGCCCTTTGGGACCTCGCAGCCCGTTTGTTTTGGAGCGGGTATCTTTGGCTGTGCTGTTCTCGTTTTGAAGCTAGTGCTCTTTATTTAGCTATTACTCAGCAAAGCTACGACCGCTGAGAGCAAAAGTCGATTTCTGTATCAGGGAGCAGCTGAAATGATTTCCCTTTGTTTTTAGTTACAGGAAGGGCCCCTGCTGCCAGCTGCTGTCTGCCCACCCTGCTCGGTTGTCATTCAGGCTGCTAACTTCCTGTCAAAACCTTCCTTTTTACAAACTGGTGCTTCCTAATCGGGAGACCTTTCCTCGCTGTAGTTGTGTGATGTGTGTGAGGAGGGACTGAGCTAAATGAGGTGAAGAGGATCTCTCATGCTCTTAAAAAAATGTATTTTAGCTGCCCAGAGAGGCTGTGGATGCCCTGTCCTTGGAGGTGTTCAAGGCCAGGTTGGATGGGGCCCTGGGCAGCCTGGTCTAGCGTTACATGTGGAGGTTGGTGGCCCTGCATGTGGTGGAGGTTGTGGGGGGAGGAGGGGGGTGGAGTGAGGGTTGGAGATTCATGATCCTTGGGGTCCTTTCCAAACCTGGGCCATTCTGTGATTCTGTATTTAGTCTTTATTATGGTACTTTGCGCAGTTCAAAAGCACTGAATTCTTCTGATTCCTTTGTGGAGGGTCTGTGCGGATGTGTGAAGCTGAGGCACTGAGGTGAGCTCGTTTGCTCAAGATCTCCAGGAGTTAGTGTACAGCCTCGCCACTGAGCAGTGCGTCGTCCCTTGTGTCGGTGTTACAGTGCTGGCTGCCTGCATAAGCTTTGGGAAAAGCCCTAGGAAAAATGTATAGAAACTCCCTTGCGCTTCTCTGTCTCAGAAGTAATAGCTGCCTGCACAGTATCAGATGCTGAAGCCCACTCAGTCATGGCAGTGTCTGAGTGGAACAGGAACCATGATTTATTTGCATGGTGTCATGGACTGTGCTCTGTTTCTTCTGGAGCACGTTCTGTCTGCAAACCAACTTTCTCATCGTGCCTGTTCTTATAAGATGTTTTGGTTCTTGTCTCTGGAAAAGCGGGCTCTGCTGCTAAGTTCTGCCTATCCACTTGCTGCTTCAGGACTGATATTAAAGCAGTGGACTTTGTTTTAGTGCTTACCTTGCTGACATACCCGTAGAGTAAATGGCCTTGCACATGGTGTCACTCTCAGCACCTCCTCTGAATGGTAGTTGCTCTGTGTGGCTCTGAGATGTGGTGTCATTAACAGTGGTCTGGGCTATCAGGATTGCTCTGCCTGTGTTGCTGAGGGAGGCCGTGGCTGGCCTGCAGACCCTGTGCCACAGGCTCTCCTCCAGTGCCATGAATGCACATTGCCATAGCACGTGACTCTCAGCATTGACTTCTCTTGCTCTTTGTTCTGCAGCAGTACCCAAAGTGGTCAGTCGTGTCTGCTTCCTTTGATTCTTCAGTGCTCCCGTTATTTTTGGAGTTAAGATAAGCTGAGGAGTGTGAAGAAGGCTATTTTTGCATCTTGTGCCTAGATTAAAGATGTGACGTACTCTGTGAAGACTAATCCCTCGCTACTTAGCTGTAAACTGAAAAGATTTAAGTGAAAGGTGTTTCCTGCTGGATCATGAGTTCTCTTCAGTGTCATCAGTTCCATAAGTTGTAATAAAAATAATGATTTCTTTGTACTGATATTTTCCTTTTCTGGTGGGATAGTGACTAACACAGTGGGGAGGCAATATTGCAGAATATTTTGAAGGTTTATTTGAAGTAGTGTTTATTTGAAGTAGGGTGCAGAAGCTTTTGATGCCAGCAGCACCTGCTTTCTTGATGCAGATGGTTCTAGTCAGAGAGGGAACAAGGGGAAGACTTACACTGAGCTGTAGTAAATACTCAGAATGCTTCTTAAGTGCTGTAAAAGCCACTTGATTATGCTGCCTTCCTTGCTCCCACTCAAAGCCTGACGGAGGTATTTGATTCCTTAAATCTCTGTACTTCACAGTAATAAGAGAACAAAGTTTGTCACTTGTTGAGGAAACAGAGAAATTCTCATCCCAATTTCCAGCGGTCACAGCTGGCACAGCCACTGAAAGGAAGGCAGGGCAGCTGGGTGGTGTGTTGGTGCAGAATGAAGTCGAAGGGAAGGAGAGACAGGCTGCATGAGAGCAGAAGTTGTGTTCTTGGATCTGCCGGTAAGAGTTTAGCATATCAAGAAAGAAAAAAGACCAGAATTGCTTCACATAAAAGTGTGGGAACTGCCTTACTGGGCTGGAATGACAGGCTGTCTGATCTTATGCATCAGTCACAAACAGGCTACCTGCTTTACAAAAACATGCACAAACTTGCTTGTGATTCATGCTTATCTTATGCTGTGGTATAAAAGCTGGTGTTTCGTCATAATTTTTTTAATCTTGTCTGCATGGAATTATCTGCTCCTGTACTCTCTCAAGATGATGAGCAGCTGCTCAGAGCTCTGTGATCTGTCTGAGCTGTTGCTATCAGACAGTTTTCTTTTGACAGCGGTTCCAATCTGTGTAGTGTCGGTAGCTTTTTTTTTTTAACGGTTCAGTGGTTTCCTGTGATTTTAAATAACCAGAAGTCATGCAGCCATCTGAAGCAGTAATCTCCTCTGCCAACTTTGCCCTTCTGCTGTCTGGCTGTTGTGCAGCCCCTGTGCAGCCATCGGGGGAGGTTCTCTGCTAAGGAATGCAGGTCGGGGTGGTGGCAGGCTGGTTGTGGTGCTGGCGCTGGAAGCAGAAGGGCTCAAAGGTGCCCTCTGGAGTCCGAAAGGTAGTTTGGGGATTTGTTTTGTAATTGTTCAGATCGTTTTCATTTAAAAGCTGAATAAATTGGAAATACTCTCCAGTACAACTGAGATTTGAAACGCTGCTGGATGGTGGAATGGTTTGCTTTCAAACTGCGAAGTGCTAAAATTCAAACGTATCTGCCAACTGCTGTGTTTTGTAATCTAGCCAGGGCCTCTATCCGGCTTTGCCAAAGTGTGGTTAGTACTAGACTTTTCTAGGACTGCTCCAAGCATCTCACGTGTCTAAGGTTCAGAAAGTGATCCTTCACTGAGTGACCTCCTCTTCCTTTATACCCGCACTTGCCCACTCATTGAACCCAAACCCTCCTGCAGCTCCAGCTCTTGGCATCCAGTTGTGAGGAATTCTTTTTCAAAGGCTTTATGGAAGCTAAAAATACGTGACACTGTTGTTTTATAAGATTCTTTGTTGCTTTATAACTTTGAGGCCCAGGGTTGGGGTGGAGGTTTCATGTCCTGTTTTTCAGATGGGGGGGGGAATTCTCTCAGATCGATGGATCACACAGGACAGCGTTTGTGTTGTGGGGTTTTGTTGTTTTGTTTTAGTAAAATCGGTTACAACCAATCAGGTTTTCAGCATCTGCGGAGATGTTTTGGTGTTGTGCCTTTGGACAGTAGAACTTTTATTGAGGGGAGGTAGCTGTTTCTTCTAGTTTAGCAGTTGTTCAAAGTCTGACAGTTGCTATATTCTGTCTGTTTTGTGTGAGACGTGCTCATGAAACAAAATATTTCAAAAGCAATGTTTTGACTTAATTTCATAAAATCATGAAGGTCGGAAAAGACCTCTGAGATCATCTGGTCCAACCCCAGCCCATCCCCACCAGGCCCCCTGGTCACAGCCCTCAGTGCCACATCTCCGTGACTCCTGAGCACCCCCAGGGACAGTGACTGCACCACCTCCCTGGGCAGCCTGTGCCACTGCAACACTTTAGTTTTCCTTAATTAAAAATCTCTATCCAGTATTTGGAGCGAGTGTGTCAGTATGTGATATCAAACCCATTCTTTCTTAGAGAGAGGGAACAATAGTAACCGTTGTCATCTGTCACGTAATTCTTCTTTCCATCACTGTAATAATGTGCTGCGAGGCTCTTTCTTTTAGCCTAGTGGGGAGAAAGAGGTGCTGAATGAGAATGCTGTGCACCAAGCAGGAAGTTTTCACTGGAAGCAGCAGCTTTCTCTTGCTTGGTGGAAATAACAGTGAACTTTGTGGGTTTTTTTTGCAGTTTTATAATGAATTTTTGACATAAAGAGTGCTTTCTTAAAAAAAAAAAAAAAAAAAAAAAAAAAAGCTTTGTTAGTTGGCATTCTGATTTCTGTATCAAGTGATCATTTTTTGTTTCATCTTTATCAGAAATGGACTAGATAAACCATATTAGAAATGGTTTCTAGCTTTTCTTTAGGGAAAGGCGTACAGTCAGTATTTGAGGTCCCGTGAGCAGTCATCCCTGTGTTCCCATCGATGTGCTCTGTTGGTGAACAGTCAGCTTCTGCTCACGTCCTTGGGTGGGTGCTGGGGACGAGCCTCCGTGTCAGATGGATGCTGCCCACCTACTTTCTGCCACGTACCGGAGCCGTGCAAGAATAGAACCATCCCGTAGCTCCCGGGGGCGGCAGTCCTGCATCACGTCGCTGGCTGAACAGTGACTGAGGATAAGAAGGCTCTCAGTGGGCTGGCACGGAGCAGCGCTGCCTCCTGTGCCCCGGAGATGGGGTGCGTGGGCCGAGACACAGAGGAGGTTCATCTGGCTGCACGGAGCTGCCGTTCGGCTCTTGAAACACTGAAAGCCCGTTTCTGTGCCTGCTGAGAGGTGATGCTTCATCCTGAGCTTCACCTGAGCGATGCCTGCTTTCAGTTGGTGCTTTCGAAGTCCAGGATTGTTGCGTACCTCTGTATGTTCGTGTTCTTCCTCGTTGTTCTCTGCTGTGTGTATGCGTGTGCCCTTCTAAAACATCTTAATCCTACCTTACTGAAGTGCTTGGCTCTAGAGCTCTTTTTTTTCTCGTCATTTCCCCAAGCAGATAAATCAGTTCTAAAACTCCTCTATGCACGGGAAATCTTAGTTCAAAGGTACCACATGAGGGGGTTGCACAACAAAAATAGAATGGAACTGCAGCTTGCACACCTGCTGTGAAAACAAAGGTACTTACTTCACTCGTGCAGCGGCATCCAGCGCATGAGAGGAATACAGATGTCCCTTTGTATTCCTTGCGCTGCTCTTCTTTGTAGCATGGGGGCGGCTGATGAGAAATCCGCGCTGCGCGGCTCGGAAATTGCCCAGCAGAGCCCGATGAGAAGCTGCTGGGGATGATGAGACCTAATTGCCGTCCCTGCATCAGCAGCGCCTATGAAGCATCCTGGGAATTGCTCGCCCCACGCTCAGAGCAGCTGGTCACATGAGCCTGAATTTTCAGTTCAGTTCATTAGTCAGCCATTTTGGTCAACACCCTGCTTACTGCGCACAACCAATCCTCGCAGCACTCGCTGCCCTGCCTGAGCTGGCAAGAAAGGCACCAGCAGCTTCATTTCAGCAAACCTGGAGATCTTTTTCTACGTTCTTCCTTTGTTTTTGCTTGGGTAGCCATCAGAGGAAGCCCTTCTTTTTCTTCCTCCTCCAATTTTTTTTTTTTCTTTTAATATTTTTTTTATCTTTTTCTTTTTTTTTTTCATCTTTGATGCGGAAGCCAGGTTTTCTGTGGTTGCTTAGGATCAATAGCCTTTAGCATATCTGAAGACAACGAAGCTGACGAAGAGGAGGGAGGAACAGCTGAGCGTGAAGGAGCAGCTTTTTTACCTTGCTTTATATATGAAAAGGCCAAAGCAGTCTGTGCGATCCTGAGCATATCTGACCTATAATAGCAAGGTATTTCTTGTTTTCTTCTTCCAAAAGCTCTTCTTCTTAGTTCTTTTTTCCCTGTTGTTGTCGTACCAGCTGAGTCATCATGTCTGCTCTGACGCCTCAAAGCGACATGCCAACCCCCACCACCGACAAGATCACTCAGGCTGCCATGGAGACCATCTATCTTTGCAAATTCCGAGTGTCCATGGACGGAGAATGGCTCTGCTTGCGTGAGCTGGATGACATCTCGCTGACCCCCGACCCAGAGCCTACCCATGAAGGTACGGTCCAGTTTGCTGCCTCGGGATCCCTGCAGCCGGCGCATTGTTACCGTTGCTGCGAGAGTTGGGAGGGGGCGTCTCTGGGATGAGATGCTCTTGCCCAGCCTGCAGTACCTGGAAACTGTGTGATGTACCAGAAAGCCAAATCAGTGCTTCACACTGCTCTTGTCTTTTGTAATCCACCCTTTTAACAGAGACACATCTGTGCTTTTTTTTTTTTTGTTTTTAATAATGTATCAGGAAAGATCGGGTTTGTGTCTCAGGAAGGAATACACTGTGATGTGTACTCCATAGAGCATACTGGTAGCATGCTGACTTCTGTCTGTAGACGGTCAGTGGGTAATTTTTGGAAAGCCCCAAGTGACTGACAGCTGTGCTTATTGTCAGGTGGTAATGCCACCACGAGTCTTGCCCCTTGCTTCTGTTGAGCATGCTGCTGTTTGTGATAGCTCAGGAGCCTGGAATGTGGAGGTATAAGACATCTTGCTTTTTATTGACAATAGCTTTGTAATCTGGGCTGATGGTGAAAACAGTTTAGTACCAGGTCACGTGAAGTGAGAACTGAAAGCTTTGTGAGACAGAAATGGAGCAGACAGCCACTCATTGCATCTCCTTCTTGCCCTTGGTAGGGCAAAGTTCCTGCAGAAATTGATTGTAAGGTGGCCTTGTGCTTTCAGGGTTACTTAGCATCAATACTGCTGGGTTCTGAGTGACACTTGGGGGATGCTGAGCATCTTTCAGTCCTACAGTGAAGGAATTCCATCTCTACACTCCAGGCTGCTTTCTGTTAATAATAAAATATGATTCCACCAAGCAGCCTTGCTTGGCCCATTTGATGGGGTTTGTGAAATCAGTAACATCTTTCTCTGTTGTTGTCTTGTGGATGCAGCAGTTTCAATTGTGGTGTGAATTTGAGCTTTAAACTTAACAGAGCAGCAGCTGTTGGGTTTGGATTTGCTTGCCAAATGAGGGACTAGAGAGGGATTTCAAAAGCAGAGGCTGACGTTCCCTCTGAAGCCCATCCCAGCACTTCAGAGAGGTGTTGTGGGCTCAGGAAAATGGATCCTGAGTGGTACGTGAAGATTAAACCCAGGGTGCAGCAATTCAACTGACTTCCAGTTTCCATGTTCTTGTATGTGGCACGGACTTAGGCAGTCTTTTGTGGTCTTAGACTTTATTTTGTTTTGTTTTAACGGCGTCTTCTAGTGTTGATAGATTGATCTTTGTTCTCTCTCTGTCTCTTCCTTCCTCTATCCATAGGAGCAAGACAGTCTCATAAACACTAACCTCCCTTATGATTTGTCACACTGGGGTTAGTAAATAACCTGAGCAGTCTAGGGCTCTCTTCTTGGTATATCCTGGAAAACATCTCTGTCGCACTGCAAGGCTGTTAGTTAGGTCCTTGGTCTCATATGAGTCTTGTTTTCTCTCCTTGCCTTCTCACTTTAGCCAAACTCATGGCAAGATAGGCTTAGATGATTCCATCTACCCCAGTGCACGAGCTTAAGCTTTTCTGGATTACCTTTCCCAAATATGTTGAAAATGTGTCTCTATAGCATACAAATTGCACTCTTGTAGGCAATGAAAGCACTAATACTTGACTAACGCTTCCCAAATTACAAAAATAATTGTTTTAAATGTTCTTATTATAGTCAGTCTCTTGCAAGTACCAGAAGGGTTTGGTTGGAAAACAATAATTGCTTATTTCACTGCAGTATTGATTCTTATGTCAAAAATGAGTAAAAAGAGAGAAAATGAAAATGACCTTTGTGGAGATATTTATGCATTTATAATGTAAGGTTGCTTGTTGGAAGGGAGAAAGACTTGATCCGAATTATGTTATTAACAGAGACGATAAGCTCAGGAAGAAGCGTTCATAACAGGAAAGCTGACACAGCTTTATCCCTAGCGCTGGGCTGCTGTTACTGCATCAGCACTGCTCCCGTGTCCTCTGTGCGCGGGAATGACGGGACAGGAAGACAGTTTGCAGATGCTGGGTGTTCCTCTGAGGGGAAAGCAAGGGACCCAGGGCTTGTTCTGTAAGCTGCCCTGTAATGCCGCTGTAGGAAGGTAGGAACTGAAGGAAATTAAAAAAAAAAAAAAAAGGCAAAAAAGAAAAGCCCAGGAGTTAGTACAGTCATGTATCCAAAAGAAGGATTTAATGACCCCTGTTGCTGTCCTTCAGCTCTTGCTGCTTCCCAAAAGATTTTGCCTTTGGGCTCTCTCCACTGATTTGCTTGCCCCCTTGCCATCCTGCCTTCCTCCTCTTCCTCCTCGCCGTTTGTACGCCTGCTGGGCTGCTCTCCTGTGACATATGGCGATGACTCAGTTGATGAATGAGGTGGGAGACCTGGGGTCTGTGGCTTCTCCTCCTGGCTTCCCAGTTCTTTCAGCTGTATGTCCCGCAGGCCTGACTCCTTCCTGCTTTGCTTCACTTGGTTGGCTCTGCAGTGTGACACTCTGCTTTTGTATTCTTAAAGATGCTTTTTTGTTATTGTGGTTCTGCTATGGTCAGTGCAAAACAAGTGAAGTAACTGACAAAACTGGATTGCTGCTAAACAGAAAGCTGCAGTAATTTGTTTATTTTTCTTTCTGGTGAAAGCAGATTGTAAATAGGTTTTAAATGTAAATTAGTTTTATTGCTGCTGCTTTTTTTTCTTATAGGCAGTTTGAGCAGGTTACTTAGGAAATGTGGTTTAAACCTGAAAGAGGAAGTTAAAGGAAGTGATTCTTGCTTAGCCTGGTTTTATATCCCTCATCAAAACCCCATGTTTTAGTTCCAGTGAGAAAGAGACTTCAGATGATATCTCAGCAGTGCCTGCTCACGGCAGTGCAGTGCTTTGGGGAGCTGGAGGTGAGTGCTGTGCTCTCTGCTTTTGCTCCAAGGGCTCCCCAAGCAGAGGCAGCTGGTGCTTACTGTTCTCAGGGCTGATTGCTGCTTTTAAACAACGGTTCTGAATTGAGAACTCGTCAGTGTGCTGTGCTGTGCACGCATCACAAGGTGGTGAAATGCGGCACAATCGGCTTTTGTACTCTCGCTTGTTTGTAATAGATGTAGTGATTGTTGAGGCACCCTTAGGGACTGGGCTGGCATCAAGTATTTCAGTGCCTGCGTAGACAAGATTGAACACTGATGGGAACATTTAGAGAAGGTGCAAAATGGACTTGTACAGTTCTTACTGCTTGGTAGGTTTCTGTTTTGAATAAGCATTCTTCACGAGGAGCTTCATGCTAGAGCAGTGGAGTCTTATTCCTCACCAGATCAACTCTAGTTGAGAGCAGAAAGGATGCATGTGATAGCTATGTGATCTGAAATTGTGTGCTATCAAGTGTGGCAGTATCACTTAAAGAGAACCGTAAAACCAACATCTACTTGCAGCTACTTGTCTATCCTTCTTACACGTTTCAAAATGGTTTAAAGAAGCAGCAAGGTCTTACTAGTTATGTTTTTGTTTTGCAAATAAGTAGCTTCTCGGCGCTAAAGTTTGCATGCTGCGGGCTGCGAGAATCGCCTTATTTTGGGCTGGGGAGCTGCAGTACTCTTTAGCTTGATCCAAATTGTGTGACACAAGGGCTCATACCAGGCTGGGCTGTGCAAGTGTGGGGACTGCGGTCCTGGTATAAAGCTGTACAGAGCAAATTGCACCTAGGAGGAAACTTTGGCAACTGTTTGTTTTTTGTTGTTGTTGTTGTAGCTTTTTTTCTAGTGGTGTGGGATAGAAGCAAACTGCTGGGAGAGGTGGGAATTGCTTTAGGAGTTGTATCTTTCACATTACAAAACAAATGTGGTGTAAGCACCCTGCTGAGGGTAGCAGAGACCTTTTGCACGTTCAAAGAAACAGCATGAGATTTTTTATTGTAAGAAAAGTATCTCTTCTGACATCTGTATGGTGGCAGAAAGCCCTAAGCAGGGCAAAAGAATAGAACAGGTGTGAGGTAGGTTATGTGTAAGGTGCATGAATTATGGTCTGTTAAGAGTCACAGTCTTTTGAGTAGTAGTTAGGCCATGTAATCCAGGCAGCACGTACTGAAAAGCAGTGCAGTAAAGACTGTCATCCTCCTGAAGAACAGGAAGGAGATCCTCCTTGCTATATTTGTGCTGAATAAGCCAGGAGCTATTGAAGGAAGGGGAGGACAGAGAAAACTGGACTCCAAACCAAAGGAAGATTAAGTTTTAAAGCTCTTCATGGCATTCAGTACTATATGCCAGTCCTCAAATGAATTGAAACAGGAGCGCCTGGTAAGGCGTAAGGACAGGGGTGACGTCAGCTCTGGTTCTGTTTTGATTTGGAGTTTAAACTTTTTGTAATTCTTTTCAATGTTATAATTGGCAAGTAGCATTCAAGAATTGTTTGCTCTTCTAAACTTGCTCAGCCTAAATGAAGTCCAATGAGCTTGGGAAATATGGAGAAAGCTTGCTTCCCTGAGAAATAATCAGAAGTTGCGGAGAAACATTTTGGGTGCCAACCAAGATGCAAAATGAAAGACTAAAGAAAAAAAAAAGTAGGTTTTCTTTTTCTTTTTCAGTGTGCATGTGTCAAAATAAAAGAGACATTTTCCCATAGCAGTTATTCATGCATTTCTGCTTGGAAAAAGACCGTGGAGAAATAGTCCATAATCCCAGTTATGTGCATGTAGTTGCAAGGTACACATCTGGTTTGTTGCAAATCAACAAACATACATATAGAAGTACCTGGTTTGCTGCAGATCTGTGACTGTTCTTTGTGTTAGCACAGTGCAACCTTTTACATGTGTTAAAATGCTCCTGCCGTGAGACTAACAGTCAAATTTTAGGCTCTGACCTTAATGCTTCCAAATGAGCAGCACATTGTAAATCAGTGATGGCAACAGCCTTTAAAAGAAACTCATAACAGTGCTGTTTTTTTCACTATAAAATATTGAAGTCAGTTGTTGCAATTGGTGATGAAAGCAATAGCTGTTGTTGCTGTAAGGTGAGGTAAAGAAAGCAGCTCAAACAATCATTAAGGTTGGAAAACACCACTGTGATCATCCAGTCCATCTGTCAGCCCAGGCCCACTAACCACATCCCTCAGCTCTGGATGGTCAGCTGCTGGGTAAGAAGCAGTGACTGGGAGAACAGTGGCAGTAGGAGCAGTGTGACAGCGCAGGGATTGAGTCTGTGTGTGATGCATGGCTGGAAGAAATAGATAAAAGCAACTGCAGAGAGCAGACCACACCAGGGTCAGCAGCATCAGCAGAGGCTCTCAGGGGCACATTGGTACCCGTGCATGCTGTGTTCTCTCTTTTGGTCTCCTGCCCTGCAAGGAGAGATGGGACTTGTGTAATTCTGTGTCTTGCAGGCAGGCACGTGGCAGTGCTGCAGGGTGGGAGAATGTGCTTGGTAAGCAGTTTTGGTAGCCATTTTTCAACCTTCCAGTTTTGGATATAGCTTGCTCAGACAGAAGCTGCAGGCTGATACAAATTGACTTCTTGTTTCTAGCGTCCGCAGATTCTGTCTCAATTTTTAGGTAGTAGGTTTAAATTTTTTTTTTATTATTTTATTCTGATTTGTGTACACTGGCCACTTCCTGTGGTTTTGGATCACACGTTATTTCAGCATGATGCTGAACCCTTCTTTGAGTTGTCCCTTTTGTTGCTGACACTACATGAGCTACCAGATTTGCAAATCTATTGGGAAGAATTAGTCATTACCTCTGTCCGTGCATACCTTTATTGACCAGTTTGATTATTCCTTATTAAATGTATTATTTCTCTTTCCTAAGGCAATAAATAAGGGAATCGTGCGATGTAAGTAAACACAATAATATGACTATAGCTTTCCTTCCAGTGGTAAAACTATTAGTTGTCCACACAATGAAAGAAAATGTTAGTCTTAAAGGAGGGTAAAAAGACATGAAACCAATCTGTCCTATTTCTGAGAAAACTCTTCCCACTTTCCCTTGTGGGATGCTTTGGCCCAGAAAAAAACAAGCAAGTGTTTAAAGCAGCGGACTAAAAGTTAAAATCAGAGAAAATGTCCTATAATTTACATTATAATGAGTGCATGTGTCAGCATTTCTTCCACTCGCATCCATCTGGCCACCAGCATGGATGGCGCTTCTTCCCTTTAGGGCATAATAAGGCGTAACTGGCAGTGAAACTGTCCGTACCTTCTGGTTGTACTTAGGGTTGCTGTAGATTTCCACTTACTGCTCAGAGGGCCTTTGAGTGAATCTGAGAAGTGCTGTGGTTTGTTGGTGAGGCGCAGAGGAGTGTTCTTTCCTTCCAGAGGAAAAAGACCTCGGAGTGCTTTGGCTATTGGTGCTTAAATGAAAGAAGTGTGTTTGTGTATTGAAGGGGAGAAGAGGATCAAGGCAGCTCCCCTTGTTGCTTGGCGTTTTTCTTTGTAGTTTGGTTAGATTTAGTTCGCTGTTGTCTCGATTCCTGAGTAGTTGTTTGGCCGTAACCAACTCATCAGCTCCTCTGTAGGTCTTATTTCCCGTGTGTCAGCTGTTCTCACTGCTTTGCTTGGAGCTTTTGTCAGCTGTGGCAGATCGCCAGGCAGGAGCAGAGGGGGGTTGATAGAAGTGCACTGAGAGCCTGAATGCAATATGGCTGTCTTTCCTGCTCTTGGCCTTTAGCTGATGTCTTCTCTATATATCACAACAGCCGTTGTGGGCTACCTTAAAAATAACCCCTTTCTTTATTGGTAAGCAGAACATAGGGACCCCAAGCTAGCTGCATTTCTGTTTGTAAATCTTCAGCACAGTTAATGCTTTGTGTAAGCGTCTGTACAAAAACTAGTGGATTCAGGTCAGGTTTCTCATAGCAGCCAAAGTACTTTCTGTATCGAGCTCTGTTTTCACTTCTCAAAATTGGTGTCTTTTTTTCCTTTTCTTGTTACTTTTCTGACCCATTAGCTTCTCCTTACAGGTTAATTAATGACTCTGTATATCCGTACTCAGCTCTGGTGAGGCCACACCTCGAGTACTGTGTTCAGTTGTGGGCCCTCACTACAAGAAAGTCATTGAGGTCCTGGAGCGTGTCCTTAGAAGGGCAGTGAAGCTGTGGGGTCTGGAGCACGAGTATTATGGGGAGCGGCTGAGGGAGCTGGGGTTGCTCAGTCTGGAGAAGGGCGGGCTCAGGGAAGACCTTATGGCTCTGCAGCTGCCTGACAGGAGGCTGTGGTAAGTTGGGGGTTGGACTCTTCTCCTGGGTAACATTGATGGAATGAGAGGAAATGGCCTTACACTGAGCCTGGAATGATTTAAGTTGGTTATTTAGGACAAACTTATCTGGAAGAGTGGTGATGTGCTGGACAAGGTCATGGTGGAGTCACCATCCCTGGAGGTGTTCAAGAAACACAGAGATGTGGCACTGAGGGAAGTGGTCAGTGGGCCTGGAGAGGATGCGCTGGGGCTGGATTGGGTGATCTTAGTGGTCTTTTCCAGCCTTCTTGATTCAGTGGTTCAGTGACTTCAGATGTGAACAGAAGACATAGACTGGGAGGCAGTGTGTGTTGGGGAATTTGCAGTTCTTTTGTTAGGCTTACTGCAAATCTCAGGAGTTTGCTTGTAGGTGATATCCCAGTATAGTCTTAAGATGCCCTTCTCAGGACACGCTCCAGGGCTTTGATGATTTTCTTGTGGTGAGGGCCCACAACTACACAGTATTTGAGGTGTGGCCTCACCAGAGCTGAGTGCAGATATGCAGAGTCATTAATTAATGTGTAAGGAAAAGTTAATGGGTCAGAAAAGTTAAAGCTGGCAGTGTTTGTTGCACATTATTTCTTAATGAGCGTGTTCTGTATAGGCAGTTTGAAGGAAACAGGTAAGTTTTTGTGTAGCTCAGGTCTGTGAGTAGTGTTCTATGGTGTAGCTGAGCATTTATTAAAAGGCACATGTTCAGCACTTGTTTAGAACTATTTAAAATACATCAGAGATGCTTCTGCTGCACATTTGGGAACTCAAGCAGTTTCTTTCTCTTGAGACACCTGTTCAGAAGCACTGTAAAATGAATCTGATGCTTTTTTTATCCCTGCTCTACCCACGACGTGAGAATCCACAGCCTTGGCTTCCCCTGTACTTAGTCAGCTTTTGCATGTAGTCTGTTTTTGTGACTCTCCTTAGTAGTGTGGCAACTTGTTGCTGAGTGGTGTTACCTTTGGAATTAAACTTTTCCGTAATGGTGCTGGGGGCTGCCAGGAGGTGCGTTGTATTGTGGTGCACAGCTGGCTGGGCTTCGGAGAGGTATGGTGTTTGCTGGCTTCTACTCCCAACCTTGTGCTAGGTTCATAATTTCGATCTTAATAATAACCAATAACTCTTTCTGTTTAATAGCAGTATAAAATCAAGGCTTCCTTGCCCTGGTGTGAGGCTGGATCTATCAGCCCCAGCCCTTGATGCTGTTGGACTGGCTCTTGTTTTCCAACTGGTTGAGATCTCTGTTTTGCTGACGTTGCAGCAGTTAAGAAAATAATTTTAAATGTATTATTCTTAAAATAATGGATAGGATTTTCATATTAATATATCTGTCATTGAAGTGCTTCAGTTTCTTCAATGCCTTTGCATTTGCTGCAGTGTGATACTCAATTCCCCACTACTGTTCTTCCTGTGAATCTGGTTGGAGTGTGGCAGTTCTTCCATGAAAACTTCATCTGAGTCTAAAGTTGGTATCCATGTTATCACTAGTGTGTTATCATCATCATACCAAAAGTACTATATTGATCTTAAATGTACTGTGAGGAGGAGCATGGGAGCCATCAAGTTGAGGTTTTGGTTTTTTTCTTAAGATCTTTTTTTTTGTTGTTGCTGTTAAGTATTCTAGAAAGTGGAAAAAGCTGTACATAGTAAAAGAAGAGGTGAAATAAATGTATGCAAAGCCTCAGTTAAATGCATGAGGAAATGAACACAAATTTGCAAGGAAATGCTAATTCAGTCTGTTTCTTTTCCTCTAAATCTTTGCAGATACCAGAATCCTTCATTGCCAATTAAAATTGACGAATTTCTCACTAGAAAGAGGATGGGATTATTGCCGTTATATTAAAAAAACAAAACAAACCAACAAATAACATTGAATCTCCAGCGGACGTTTCATATAATCATAGAATGGTTTGAGTTGTAAGGGACCCTTAATGGCCATCTGGTCCATCTCTCCGGCAGTGAACAAGGAGCACCTACAGCTACACAGGGTGCTCAGATCTGCACGTTTGTTTGTAAGCTTTACAGGAATTGTTTGCTGAGAATTTTTGTTTCATTGTTTTCTTAAATAAAAGTAAAAACCTCAGTCTTTTAGTGTGAAGGAGGAGGCAGTTGTTCAGCTGTAGCTGGCAGTCACTTGAGGTTTCTTGCTCCTTTCTGTGAAAAATTCAGCTCAGACCTGATGCCTGTGTGTGGGGTGGGGATTGGGCTGCTTGGAATTTGCTGACCTTATTTAGTTTGTGTATTTCTTATGGTGATGAGAAATAAAAACCTGTTTATGTGTGAGCATCGCTATCTGTCACAACTGTCATTGTAGGTGGAGGTCTTGGCTGCTGGATGTGGAGTTGTGCAAAGACAGGCATAGAGGAGCAGAGGTGTGAAATGCTTGGCTTAGATGTTGCCTATATGGTACGCTTAGAGAGGCATTTGAAGCTGCAAAATCAGCAGTGAGAAAGATGTGAAAGGTCTACTGATACCTGGCAATTAGCTCTTTACACGTTGCCAAGTTAATTGTTACATATACATAGATACATCTGTTCAGAGATTTTCTTCACTATTTATGCCTGAGATTAAGGAAGAAAGCCCTCAATATTTGATAAGAGAGCATCCACCAATGATGTTTGATCGCAGTAGTCAGGTAGGGATTATGGGATGATCAGAATCTAATTTTGATCTTCATATCTGGTGGGCAGTGCTATTAAATAAATGATCACGTGTGCACCTAGATTTTGACCTGATTTAATGTTAGAAATATTAGAAGTATAGCTAGAAAATATTAGCTTTATGGACTTGTTTATACAAATGTCTTACACAGGGTTTGCACAGATAAGGAATTCTTGAGTCACACAATTATTTGCGAAGGCAAAGCGCTGAAAGTAAGCCATGGGCCGTGTAATCTGGTCTGTGACATTCCAAAGGAGCTCAGTGGAGTTTGCAGAAGTGCAAGAGAAATGTCCATCCACCGCTGCACTGAGCTACAAAAAGCTTCCTGAGCCTGCAGGAGGCTTTAACACCTGTAATAAGAGACCAAAAATGAAGCAAGTGGCAGGGGGAGCATCACCAGTGCTTTGCTATTGCAATAGCAGGGAGTTTCTCAAGCAGAACTCCCAGCTGTGTGTAGGAAGCAGGGGTCAGGAGGTCTGATTGCACTCATCCTCCTCCTCTTTGCCCCTAACGAGAGAGAGAGAAATCCCTGCTGAAGGAAAAGCAGTTGATCAGTTTCACGTGGGTAAATTAACAGGACGCAATGGAGGGTTGTCTTCTACTGTTCTCTTTATTGCAGTAATGCTTATTCATAGGGGCAGAAGGGAATTACTGGACCGTGAAGAAAACTGGTGCAAAACTGATTTCTGATAATCATCTTTTTGAATAAAAAAACTTTCTGAGGATAAGACGATGGTTGACCAATAGTATTGCAGCATAAGAGGCTTCTGGGGATCAGCTGAATTACTGCTCGCAGTGGTATTTCGGTGTTTTTCTTTAACTGTAGTGACTGTGAATGCACTGCTTGTTTGCTAGCACCGAGTCCCGTGGCAGAAGGAGGCTTAGCGATTGGCTTTCTGTGGGAGGGAGGAGGTCCTAACAGGATGTGTACTTTGCTCGGGACTTCGGCACGGTTTGTGTGTGAAGGGGAGCAGAGCCTGTATTGTGGTTTGGACGTTCACCAGTTTTCAGATTAGCGCTGAGGAGGGCAGGCATGTAAGTAGGGAGCTGAAAACAGGCAGGATTCGGATGTCTGGGGCTTTGTCTGTCTTTGTGGGTTCAAAAGTAGGGAATTAGTGGGAGTGTTGAAACAAGTTCTCCCTGTCCTGCCTGATCCTCTCCTGGGATGCCTGCCTCCTCACCATACCTGCCAGCCACCTGCGGGCTCCCAGCGAGGAGAAAGGGAGTTTTTCTGATCAGGGCTGCAGTGAAGTCACAATGACAGCATGAAACCGGTGACCTGAGACTGGGCTGAGCTGCATCACCATTTTTCATTTGTTGTAGCAGAGTTAAGAGTTCCACTAAAGCCTATTTAAAAAGTTCTTGGTGTCATTTTCCTTAAACATGCAGAGCTTGCCATGCTTGCTTTTCCTGCATGGTTGTATTTCTCTCTTATCTTGGGGGTTCTTGTGGGAGCTGGGTAGGAAACAACTGAAGCAAATGCTGATGCTGCATAAATACCAAAAGTTGAGTGCTTTGATCTTCTAAAAAATTAATGTATTTCCTGCTTTTCCTTTTAGGATGTGTTTTATTACAATACTGATTGCCTTAATGGAAAAAAAAAAAAAAACCAGCAAATTTTTTCAAGTTCTGTTGAAGGCTGCCTTAATTTGTCTCAAGCTGAAAAAAAAAGCTTCTCTGTATTGCTTTGTGCAGACTAACAAACCCTTTTGTCTTGCAAATTTCTTGCTAATATGAACTGAGTTTTGTATGATGTGAATCTCCCTTTCGGTTATCCTTCCCTTGTACCTTGATTTTGAATCTTTCCTTTAGATCATGGCTTGCATGACATTTTCTTTCTTTTCCTTTCTTTTTGCTGTTTGCAAAGACTCTTGGGAGGATTTGACAGATGTGGTGGAGCAATTGCGTGATGATACTGAAGGTGCGTGCCACACCAACATCTTTCAGCTATTATTTCCACTTACCGTTGGCTTTTGATTTATGATTTTGAACCTGGGTGCAAAATGCACTTTTCCTTTCCTGTACTCATAGCTGTGGCTTTCTGACCGTGCTTGTCTGGTTGCACCAGGTTCACAGCAGAACGTGCTATGTATGCTGGTTGTTGGGTTTCTACTGTTAGTGTGCTAAAGAAAATGTCTTTGATCACTCGCATTTATGTGTTATTCTTTCAACTGTATTAATTTACAATTAAAATGGGTGTTGTGAAGGATTTTCTGATAAATTTTACCAATCCTTTCGTGGGTTCTTTATTAGTTTCTGGATTCCTACTGATCTCTTTGAAAATATGGATGTACTCTGACAGTGTTTCTTGTTTAAAAAAAAAACAAAAAAAAACAAAAAACAACCAACCAAAGACTTGCTACCAATTTTAGACCTTCAAGTGAAGGTAGGGAAAATGAACGGAGAGACTAGTTTTCTCATATAAAGTGGATTCTGGGACAGTTATTTTCCTGATCCTGATATAAATGCACCTTATAAGGTACAACAGTATTCAGGAGATCAATTTTAATTAAGATTTCAGAAATCACCCTGAAGTTTCTGAAATACTTCAGAAATATCAAAGTGAGACCTTGTAGAAATGACCAAACGTGGCTGTGCGTGGTTGGGCTGGAAGCGTTTGCAGCAAAAGGTTAATGAGCTTTTTGGAGACAAGGAAGTTTTCCTCTCATGGCTGAGAAGTTTCAGTATTCATCATTAGGAATAATATAGTTTTCATGTAGAAGAGTGAGTGGGGCATATATCTACAAATGCCAAATTCCTTAAGAACAGCCATCTCAAATTAGAAGCTCAGTCTGGGGCTGTTGACATCCACAAGCGTAAGAGCACACGTCTTGTTATTTCCATACTGATAACCCCAAAGGAATAATGCAGCAGATGCATTTCAGCTCTTTTTGCCAATTTGTAGATTGAACCAGCACAGTGGCTGTTTTCTAACCAGTGTTTTGTTCAGCTTTGGTCTAATTATTGCTGTTAGGATCTTATAAGAAACAAAAGAACAACCAAACAATCAAACATCTGCATTTGTTACTTTATAGTACAGTTTATACACTGTATAAATTGTATAACACTTGGTAAAGCCAAACAGTACAGTTAAATGGAGCACATTTGTATAAGACTCGAGGTTCTAAATAGAACCTTTTGGGTTTTGTAAGGCTCTGATAAAACCTTCTGTGGGTGCTGCCTTTCCAAATTGCTCAGTTATGTGCTTGCCTGGTGTGCTGGTGTACTTGGCTGACGCTTCTCAGCCATGGGAGATGTGCTGTCTCCTGACACAACAGTTCCTTCTGCCCAGCACCTTCAGCTTTCTTCCTTTTGTGTTTAAGGAAGAAAAGGGTTTTGTTTTTGTTTTTTTTTTTTCCCCGTGAAACTGTACAGGCTTTTGGTACTTGTGGAGTGAGGTGGTGGTGAAATGTATTTCAAAGATGCATTCAAAATGTCTGTCTTTTGTCTGTCTTCCCTTATACCTGCTTGCCATGCTCTGTTCTGTTTTTAAGGAAGCCTTAGATGCCCACTGTGTGCCCTCCCTGGTTACGGAGTGTGCTTTCTTCCCCATAGCAAACACAAGGAGTCATAGAATCATTAAGGTTGGAAAAGATCACTAAGATTATCTCGTCCAACCATCACATGAAAGCCTAGCACAGGATGGTTTCAGTCCATCAGTGTTTGAATTATGAAGAGCATAATAGCAAAAACAAATGAGGCAACCATGTAAACTCAATAAGTGCTGCTTCTCTCAGGAAATGAGATGGCATTTTTGTAATCTGCTGTTAGTACAACTGCTTTCCAGTTTATCCCATCCCTCAGAGTAGGCAGGTTGAATTCTGAATGCAGAAGAAAAAAGCTGGTATGGTATAACATTTTTGTCTAGAAATATACATGCCTCTGCTTTTCCATTGTGAACATTCATTGATTTTTATTTTTTTTAATTGCTGCTTACTTCTAAGGGGGTTTGTTTATGAGAAACAGAAAGTGTATCACCTCTTCCTCACAGTGGTAGACTGATGCACATTACTTTGAAGGCAGGTGAGGACTTGGAATATAAGGAAGTGCCAGGTATGTTTCAGCTAACATAAGAGAAGCTGCAAAAATACATGTGATTGTTAAACTCATGTTTGCATGCTTTGCAATGTTTTGCAGCACTGGATAGCTTCAGTTTGCTTTAGCTTGTTTGTCCCTCATGAATGAAAGTCTGTGAATCAGGTAAGGAAGCAAATAGCTCAGGTGGTTGCAGGTGCTCCTCTCTCCCTCCACTCACTACTATGAGACATTTAGCTGGACATGGTGGCTGTTAATACCTGGGTGGGAGAGAGGAGCGTGCACCACACCTTGGTTACCTCAGCCAAAAGCTAGTCTGTTAGCACAGCCTCCTGATGGCAGCTTGAATTCGGGTACTGTGCCCTGGTGTGCAGGAATTTTAGGGAGACCAGGAGCTGGGGCTGTCAGGAGGAGATCTGAAGGAACTATTCCAAGAAAAATGCATGCTGTGCTGCTGCTGCTTCTACTGACTCCCTGTCAGTAACAAGCACAGAGACAGCTTTGGTTTTTCCCAGAGAACTTTCTTACCTTCTGCACTGTGAAGCGTGGCAGAACAGGCTGGGAACAAGGCAGTTCAAGGCCTTAATTTATCTAGGGATTTGCTTTAGGCATTTATTAGAAATCATACACGTGTTCATGATTTCAGAGTCTGAGCAGCTAGAACTAATGTCTTTCCTAATGCGAATTTGCTGAACTGAAACTCAGTGCGCTGTAGGTAGCTGGCTGGTTTGCATAGAAAGCCAGTGCTTCATCACTGATGTGTCTCAGTTAATCTGAGTACAGCACGTGCTGTTTGCAAGGTATTGTTTCTCTACCACACAGAGCAGAATTCAGATTTGGATTCTTGATTCCAAATTGATTTGCTATATGGAGAGTCTTGATGAAATACTATTCGATAAGCATTACTTTGAGCAGATTTGTTTTTTTTGTTGTTTGTTTTTCTGACTTTTTAAGTTCCTAGGTACATGAAAAGGGCAGATGTCGCTCTGAGCGACATGGTGTAGTGGTATGGTGATATGCTGGCAGTTGGAGTAGATCAGGCTTGTCCAACCCGTGGGTCACAGCAAGTACATGCAGCTGTGCTTTCTGGTTTGATAAAGGAGTTTGAGAATACATTTCAAGATTGCCAAAAAAATCATGAATTTATGTTTGTGACACCATTTTCAGTTGATAAAAATATATTACCTGCAAATTATCAAATGGAATGCATAGAGTTGCAGTCAGATATTCCACTCAAAAATCTGATCGTGTCTCTCTTTTAGAGTTTCATAATCCCTAACTTAGCAGAGAGAAAGATCCCTCACTTCACAACCACATCTTATTCATGGGATTGCTTTATGTCAGTACACACACTTGTGAGCAATTGTGAAGGATGAAGCACATGAAGAATAAAATTTCTTTAAAGATCTCTGAACACCTGAGAGCTCACTGAAAATTGCAGCCACTGCCATTGAACCAGCTTGGTGTGTTAGTTTCACAAAAGCAAGGGCAAATATCCCACTCCTTTTATGCTTTTGCTCCTCTCTTTTTTTTCTTCAGAATTTGTCTTCAAATATTAAAAATTAAGATGTTTTTAATTATATATTAACAATATTATGTATTTTATGAGGGCTGCTCTGCAAGTAGTGCTTCCTATTTTGTTAAGTGGGCCCACAACATCAGAGGCAGATGTTGGGGGTACGACAGCAGAGGCTGAACCTTCCCACCAGTATTTCGTTCTATGCTGTTTCTGTGTGACAGATGGCAGCAGAGGGGCAGTCTGATGGAATGGGGTCTGATGTGGAAGTGCGTATGAAGCAAAGGGGTGAGACTGAATTCCTGGAAAGAGTAGCACCCATTGGCATTCATTGATGCTTGCTGAACATTGATGGTGCATTCCAGCAGTGGCAACAGTGGCAGTGGGTCACCTCTACTGGTTCTGATTTGTATGAGTACAAATGCAGGCTCTTGCTCATCACTGGTGAAAATGCACAGCCAGTGGTGGCGACTGTGTGGAAAAGTAGTGTTTTGTAGCTAAGAATTTGCTCTATCTAGTAGTGTTATTGCGCTGTTTGTAGCTCTTATAGTTTCCATGGAAATTAATAGGAGGCATTACTTTCGGAGCAACTTACATATATGTGGCCCAAGGCAATTCCTCTTCACTCCATGCAGCCCAGGCAACCAACAAGCACACATCCATTTTGTCTTTCTCTTTTTAAATTAGTGTTGCATTGACCCCAGTTGATACGTGGCAGTCACAGACCTTTGACCTGCAGATAGCCGTACATCTTGCCTCAAAATACACTGGGTATCTTTTAACCTTACTGTAAGTCTGCAGGAGGCAGCAGCTCTCAATCCTGGAGGAAAGGTATATAGTTTCCTACAAGTGTATATTAATGGAGCAGCATCCTAATTCAGAGCAGTCTTCTTGGAATCTATCCATATAACGTAGCTACACAGAACACTTTACTTAGGGTATGGTTATAGCTTATCTTGTACAGTTTCTTTAATTCTGTGTTTGTTTGATTTGCCACTTAAGCAGAATTCCTTTGGACACTTGCTGCTGGTGAGATAAATGAATTGCTGCCATAGGTCTGTGCTACAGCAGGGCTGTTATTACAGGGAGAGAAGCACTGATAAAAAGAGATAAAGGTCTCTCCATCTATCAGTATCTTGCCATTCCTCCAATAGGGAATGAGAATTAGAAGCGGTTATTATTGATGAGATTTAAGTCCTAGTCCTAGTTAGCAGTTAGCTGTGTTAAGGTTAAATGCTCTCATCTCATTGCTGAGTGTGTGCTCATGCATAGGAGCTGTTCTTTAAAATCTGGCAAGATAAGTGATACTGTTCACTCTAGATTTCAAAATGTATTTAAATAACAAACCTCTTGTTTTCTTTTACCTCCTCACCATATTCCTTTGTGGGCACATGTGAAAACTGCCTCAGATAAGAGATTTTTTTGCTGGTTTATCTGCCTAGGTCGGAAGCAAAGGCATGCTGTAAAACTGACAGAAGTACTGGGGGAGGAAGCTGGCTGGTTTTTGGTAGAGGAGCTTGTTCTAAATGGATTTTGAATCACAGTACCAACACAGAGCATAATTTTGTGTGTGCGATAGGATCAAATACTGGAGTGATGCTCGTGCTTTTAGAAGGCAGCTGTTATGGGTGCACACAGGAACAACTGAACTTGTCTGATACTTCTCTGTTTAGCGGCTTTTCTGTTTAGATACGCTCTTCCATGGCAGCAGGCATGGTCTGGAGTGAGATTACAGTGATAGCTGTTATCAATGGCAATTCCAGTTCATGCTGCTCAGCACTGTCGGTATGTTTCCTGTTCATGTCTTCCCTCCTTGAGCTCCTCAGTGCAGGACCTGCCAGGGTGGCTCTGGTGAAATTTAGAGGAGACTTGGGGTACTGCTTCATTCAGGAGCAGCAAGGTGACTGGCCTTGCCCTAATGTGCTTCTGAGGAGATGGAGCAAAAGCAGCCATGGTATCAAGTTTGAATGGTGGTAGCTCTCACAGCCGGTCTCCCTGAACTGGATATTTTGCAGCCCTTAATTGTAATAGTTATGGTACACAGGAGTTGCTAGAGTGATGCCACAGAGTATTTCTTTGAGCTGTCAGCATCCTGGATAAAAACAACCCATCCACTGGTGGACAGACCATCAAAAATAATGCAGCAATAATGAGCCAGTTAGATTTAGGCCCATGGGCACTGGAATGTGGAATGCTGCCGAGGCAGATTTCACTTGTTCCCAGGTTTTGTTTGTTACCAGATCTCACAAATGCTGTATTTTGATCTCCTTTCATATTTTTTTCAGGGGGTGGTTTTGTCTCCACTTGAGTAGTTGCTTTTCTTCTGCTAAACCTGAAGTGCCTTTCGTCATCTCCTTTTTTCTGGCATAGGAAGTCTCAATCAGGGAATAGCAGCTATTCTTCTTGTTGCTTGTTTTGGATATAGTTTTAGGTTGCTAAAATTAAGTTAGCTTTGGGTTACTGGGCCTGTTTCAACCTGTAGGATGTGAACAAAACTGAAAATGGGTTGATGTGATTTGTAATAGCTGAGTGCTTTTATGAGGGTTTGCTCCTCATATTGCCTTTGGCTGGTGGGTGCCTCACTGCAGTGCAAGTACATTGGAGATAGGAAAGAGGCTGTGTTCACCCATGTCTGAGCAACTGGTGTCATCAGTACCAGTGAAGCAGAGTGATGGCTTTCATCAGTAGGACAAGTCCCATGGGAGATTGCAGTATTCTGGGAAAAATATACCCCATGATCTCTTTTGACTAAAAAGTTGTATTTTAAATTAAGAAAAATCAAGTCTTCACAATTCTGTAGACAGGAGGTTATGTGACCAACCCAGTTGCCTTAAGTCTATGTATCTGATAGAGATTTTATATCTGTCCAGTGGCAAACGTGCTGCAGACAAGCATGCACATCTGCAAGAGTTTACTTTGAGGATTGGATGCCTTCTCAGCAATGCTGGATGTTTCAGGGTGAGACATAGGTTCCTATCTAAGCTATTTGTGCATTAAAGAATTAGGGTCTCTGAGCAGTCCTAAGAAGCTTGAGAATGCTCCAAAGGGCAGGTCTGCATGGTAATAGTCTGCAGAGACTGCAGGGACAGCTGTACAAATTCTTCCACTGCATAGATTTGTAGTAATTTTCATGGCTTTTTTTTTTTTTTTAATAGAAATACAGCTCTCTTTTGGAAGTCCTTCTAATTGAAGGATGTAAGGCTTGGGTATCTGTTTTAATTGCTTGCTAAATGCAAGCACGCTCTGTCAATACAGCAAATGACATATCTAAGCACTGGGTACACATCCATCCTTAGATGTCTTAGGGTCATATTTTCTTCTACTGAGTGTAATAAACTCACTGGTAAAGCTAATAAATTGGTTTAACAGTATGCAGCTGTTTACAGCAACCCTAGAATAAACGGGCTTTACAAAGATGGAGCTACTCGTGCCAAGGAACTTTAGCTGGAGAACTGGGTGCAAGATTGCGTGTGGAACAGATGCAAACAGAAAACCTGCAGCTCATACGGCACTGTATTTTAACAGGAAGGATTTGTCTCTCTTACTGTTTGTCTGCAGGCCTAAAACTTAAGCATGCTTTATAGATGTAGGGCAATTTCACTGTGGTTATAGGACCGGTGCTCTTGTGAGATTGTATCTTCAGGTGCTGGAATTGAATTATAGGGCTCTGGGAAGAGAGGCGCTCAGGTTGGGTGTGTGCATCAGTGCGCTGTACTGTACCAGAGACAGGTCAGGGAGCAGGAGGCCTGTATGTAGGGTGTACTTTGGGAAATGAGTGCTAGTCTCTTGCAGTGAGAAACAGAGAATGAGTATAAAGGTCTGAGTTTTTATAAAAGGTTAGAGGAGAATATAGTCTTGAGGAAGGTCTGTGTGTGCTGGATGTGAAAGCAAGCTGCCAAAGGAGCCATGCTCCTTATTATTGCTATTAAAATACTTAAGCACTTTTGATACAATGCAGAGAGAGATGGGAATATTGGCTCTGTTATATTAAAACTTAAATAAGTCATGAAAGATGAAACACTGGGAAAAGAGGACCATTGATGAACTAAGTGTGAGAGGATTCGTGCTTGTCTTTAGAACGAGGAACAAGTCACAGCTGCAGAATTCTTATGGAGTTGTAGTTGCTGGATGTAGCCAGGGCTTTGAGCTGGGGAAAGTGACAGCTGTATCATTCAGGAATACATCGTCAAGATGTAAAGCACAATATTAATGTCAGCCTTCAAAATGTTCTTTCTTGAAAAATGAAGGATTTTTTAGTTAATTTAAAAGTTTCTCGATTCCTAAGCTATCACCTAGACCCATGTCAGTGTGGCTTTCATCATAAGGTTCTAGTTCATTTTGATTTTTTTGGAAAAGACTGAAGAGAGCACCTCTCATCAAACTGTCACTGCCACTAAAAATGTCCTCAGTGCTGAGATGAAAGGAGAGATGGGGTATCTTATTATAATCAAAACTTTTGTTACTCAGCTGTATTTTTCTTCTGTTTTCTGTAGATCCTAATTATCTCATGGCTAATGAACGCATGAACCTGATGAACATGGCAAAACTGAGTATCAAGGGGTTGATCGAATCAGCACTTAATCTGGGCAGGACGCTGGACTCTGACTATGCACCTCTTCAGCAGTTCTTCGTTGTGATGGAACATTGCCTTAAACATGGCTTGAAAGGTAAACTTACTTGAGAGGTGCCCTCCTGGCCTGTTTGTCACAGAATAGGAGCAGGAGAGCAATCTAGTTTTAAAAGTCTGGCTTGGTATTCAGCAGAGATTGAACAAGGCGTCTGTGATCAGGGCATGGAAAAAGGAGAAAATCTGCTGAAGGTGTAATGCTGCAGGTGTAAAGCTCCATTGTTGCAGTTGCTTGTCACTTTTAAAACAGCTTTTCAGATGTGACTCAAGTATAACTAAGTCATTAGGGCTAAAGCTGCCTCCTCAGCAAACTCATGACTCCATTTTTTCAGCACTTCCCAGAGAGGCAATGCATCTTTTGCTGGAAGAGGATCTGCAGCGCTGCTTAGTTCTATCAAAATTGAGGATTTTGACTTACTGCAGCTAATACCTTTTAAGCTGCTTTTTTAAATGGCAAGCAGAGCATATATTTAACTGTGAAACATGGAGTTACAACTGCAACTGCTAAGGACTGCTAGTTTTCTTGATATGCTGCCCTTTCCTTGAGATGAAAAGTGGGGGATGTTAAATTTCCTCTCAGCACATACTTCCTGTGGCGCTTCTTTAAAAAGCTTCATTCATCATTGTGGGCAAAGGGCACATGAGCAAAGTGATTCCCGTGCTGGTTATTTGTGCAAGGAAGAGGTGTTCATACTGTTCAGCTTTGGTTGTTTATCTGTCCTCTTGCTGATGTCACTACTGCTGGTTTTAAGTTAGCTGAGTTCTCAGTTTCCTTACTTCTGCAAATTAGTTTCCGGTTTTAAAATGTAGGAGTCACTAGAAACCTCTATGCATCCTTTCCTCCTTCAGAAAAGTCCCTGGAAACTATAGAGGAGTTAGATTCAAAGTGTTGTGGTTCTTTCCCTTGAAATGTGGTGGTGAAGGAAAATGACTGTGCACATGTGGGGTATGACTCAGGAACAGTGGCAACATCCTGGGAGAAATGTTTGCCTCTAGCAGCGAGTCTCGGTTGCTAGATATAACTGGAAGTTGTCTTGCAATATTTAGCTTGTATAAAACTACTTTTGGTATCTACATCGAGCCCTTATTGCTTTATTAGAATGATATCAGTAATTGCCACTTTTTGGGTATGAGAAGTAATCTTTTGTACTTGTTCAGTAGCAGTCCCAGTAGGCTCTTTCTGTCAACTGTTCTCATCTTACTTCTGATCATATTTGAGAATATAAATAATTAACACAGGCTCAATGGGCTAATTTTATATCTTTTCTTTTTTTAGCTAAAAAGACTTTTCTTGGGCAAAATAAGTCATTTTGGGGACCTTTAGAACTAGTAGAAAAACTTGTTCCTGAAGCTGCAGAAATTACAGCAAGTGTTAAGGATCTCCCAGGTCTGAAGTAAGTACAGTCTTTTACTACACAAGTACTTAATACATTACTTCTTGTTATAAGAATGATCCTGGAGAAGGAAGGGCAAACCTGATCTTCTGGAATCTGTCTGCCAGTTGCTGTTTATACAAATGGCTCATTACTTTTTTTTTTTTTCTTTTTTCTCTTAGTTAAGGAACTGCAGAAGGAAAGGAAGAATACATTCTTTCTGTATTAAAAGGTCATGTGGACAGTAGCAAATATATTGCTAGCACTAAATGAATGACAGTAGGTCTTAGGAATGGAGTGAGCCTTTACCAACTTACCTTCTGAAGCTAGGCTGAAGAGAAAGGGAATTGGAAGGAAGGTGATTACAGGTTACGTGCATTTGAACCTGATAGATGTAGATCTTCTTTTAAAATATATTTAAATAAATCTGTAGAGTTTGTGTAAAAGAGGAGCTCACAGAGCTGGAGAAGATACTGACTTTTGCTGAGGAGGAGAGGGAAAAAACCTGTATCAGGATATGTTGCTTCTAAAAAAAAAAATAATGCATAGTCGTTTTAGACATCACGTTAAGATTTGCTTAGTCCATTGCTGAAGAATTGTTAGTGTGAAGGCTTTCAGCCTAGCAAAAGGAAAATAGGTTTGAGGATGCTTTTGTGTGAATGACAGGACTAAGCATCAAATTTCTTTTCCCAAGAAAGAGGCAAATACATTTGACTACATTTGTGCTCTTCAACAACTTTATCAGTGACATCGATGATGGAATTGAGTGCACCCTCAGCAACTTTGCTGGCGACGCCAAGCTGAGGTGTGCAGTTGACACAGTTGAAGGAAGGGATGCCATTCAGAGGGACCTCGAGAGGCTAGAAAGGTGGACGCAGGTGAACTTGATGAGGTTCAACACAGCAAAGTGCAGAGTTTTACACTTGGGCCGGAGGAATCCCAGGCATCCATACAGACTGGAAGGAGTGGTCCTTGAGAGCAGCCCTGTGGAGAAGGACCTGGAAGTCTTGGTAGATGAAAAGCTTAACATGAGCCAGCAGTGTGCCCTTGCGGCTTGGAAGGCAAATGGTATCCTGGGCTCCATCAAAAGAGGGGTGGCCAGCAGGGACAGGGAGGTGATTGTCCCCCTCTACTCTGCTCTTGTGAGGCCCCATCTGGAGTACTGTGTCCAAGTGTGGAGCCCAGGTACAAAAAAGACAGGGAGCTGTTGGAGAGAGTCCAGAGGAGGGCCAGGAAGATGATGAGGGGGACTGGAGCACCTCCCCTACAAAGACAGGCTGAGGGAGCTGGGCTTGTTCAGCCTGGAGAAAAGGCTACAGGGTGACCTCATTGCAGCCTTTCAGTACCTAAAGGGAGCCTACAGAGGGGATGGGAATCAACTCTTTGAAAGGATTGATAACTGCAGGACGACAGGAAATGGTTTTAAGTTAAGGGAGGGGAGATTCAGGTTGGATGTCAGGGGGAAGTTCTTTACAGAGAGAGTGGTGAGGTGCTGGAACAGGCTGCCCAGAGAGGTTGTGGATGCCCTGTCGTCCCTGGAGGTGTTCAAGGCCAGATAGGTTGGGGCCCTGGGCAGCCTGGTCTAGGGAGGTTGGTGTCCCTGCCACATGCAGGGGGTTGGGGATTCATGATCCTTGAGTTCCCTTCCAACCATGGCCATTCTGTAATTCTGTGATTTGATAACAGCTTATTTCAGTTTATTGTTTAGCGATGTACCTATGGAAAAGTGCTTTTAGTGGTGGACTACATAGGAATCTGCCTGGAACAGCTTACAGGACCGGCATGGAGTGCTAGGAGAGTCATGTCACAGTTCCTGGCTTTTCTTGTTGTAAAAGAATACTGTAGCATGACATAAAATAAAAGACAGTCTTTGAATAATTCTTTAAAATACAGTCTTATATACACACTAACCCTTTGGAAACAAAATGTCATTTGTTAGATGAGGTCAAGACCATAAAATGGAATAATGAAGATAATATCCATGTGCAATTGCTACTTATACTAGTTAAGACTGAAAAATAAAATGCTTTGCGTACTGTTTGCTGTAAGACAACTGACTACTGGAGATGGAAAAGAAATTTCTTTCTATTTGGAGTTCTGCTCAGCACAGGGGATTTATACCTTCCTTTGGAGCATCTGGTACTGGTTCCCAGCCACTCTGTCAGGGTGGATGAGCCAGAACAGTGATGCATCATATCAGTTCTTGGTATTTTTAAAGCTATGTGTCTAAGGTGGTCTGGAAAAGCAGAGGAGGGGAAGGACTGAGACCATACCGTGTTGGATCCAGTGAATGTGCTATGAGCAAAATAGTTGAACAGCAGTGAATTTATGCTTTCAATTGTCTTTACAGATTCTTAGTAGGCTTAACACGCTCAAAGGAGTGACATTTGGACATCAGCACTAAGCTGAAGTATACGCATATTCTGCTGACTTGCAAAGACTGCATTTGAGTTAAAAGGTGATTTATTGAAGCAGTTGATTTCTGTGTAGAAATCCAGCTAGGGTAAAGTCAGGAAAATATTCTTAGTGTGGTAGCAAATATATAATTAGTTATGAGAGAAGGGATGGTTGCTTAGGTAATTACTTTATAAGTGTTCTCTGAAGGTCTGTTCAAAACCAAACCATTCTAAGATTATATGATAATCCTGTCTGTAACTATTTATACTTACATATCTGGTATATCCCTCTCTTCAACAGCATCAGTTGTATTATAAGATACAGAAACTGGACACCAAAAAGGGTTATTAATGTCATTTATGAGTGTGCATTACAGTATGTGTGTAATTGTGTGGTTTTGGCCTTTGTAGGACACCCGTGGGTAGAGGAAGAGCTTGGCTTCGCCTTGCTTTAATGCAGAAGAAACTTTCAGAGTACATGAAAGCCTTGATTAACAGGAAGGATCTTCTCAGGTAAGACTTGAACTCTCTCTCAGTTTGGGTAAGGTTCACTTCTGCCCTCTAAGATCTTTTGGAGAAGTTTTACATCCAAATGGGAAGGATATGTGTATGTCTCCTCGGAAATGGAAACGTGTAGTTTCATTTCAGGGAGTAAAAATGCTTAATATTCTTTCTTTATCCACGAATGGCAGTGTTTCCACCCTTACTGTCTCAAGTATCTATTAGAATAAACAAATTTTGTGCCCAAAGAGGCAGTTCAATTGAAAAACTCTTGCAGACCAATACAGCATTCTCTGTTCATATGATCTTGGCCGTAGTTTTATTTCTGATCTTGTCGCTTTATCACCATCTTACTTGGAGCAAGTCAATTCACTCTCTGTATTTTTATTTCCTCACTCATAAAAATAGCACTGACTATGTAGAGTAGTTGCAAGTCCGCAGGTTTGAACTGCTATGTTTATGTGAACTAGTAGAACTTAATAAATATGTTGGTGTTTCTTTACTCAGACATAGGTTTTTATTGACTGTGCAAATCCATAGCTGACTTTGCAATTGACTTTCCTCTGGAAAATGTGACAGCTTGTGTTTGAGAAGTATTTAGTGGAGTAGAAAAGTATTGCTTATTAATAAAACTCTAATATTAAGCTCAGCCTTGAATTTTCACTGCACTGAACTGATACTCAACATTCATGCTTTTTTCGTATCATCACTTAATAGCTGAGAGTCCAGATCTCCTACTTAATGTGTCTTTGTGTCACCTAAAGATATACAGTACTGAGAGATGTTTAGGTAGAGCAGCAGTACGCTTCTGTGTGAATTATGTCAATTATTGTTGCCTGGGTTTTCATTAAGCCTGAACTTTGCATTGCACTTTGTGAAATACTAGGGCATGCGTGCTAGTTGTCATTGTTCTAGTTGACTTTTAAAAGATGCAACACTTCTTTTCTCTCATTGTCCATCCTGTAGTGAATTTTATGAGCCTAATGCACTGATGATGGAAGAAGAAGGTGCAATCATTGCTGGCCTCCTCGTAGGTTTGAATGTCATTGATGCAAACTTCTGCATGAAAGGAGAAGACCTGGATTCACAGGTGAGTAGTGTTCAGTTAATGTTTTTTTTCTGCTTACTTAAATTGTAACAATTCAACTTATTGTTACCTCTGAAGACTTTTTTGCCAATTTGCTTTCTCTCATAGCATATTTTTGCTTGAATTGGTTCATGTTTTCCATCATTTTTGGCTAGATTAGTAGTATAATGAGTCCTTGTGACAGAGTATGTATTGATGTTTTAACTGAACAACAGTAAACTTTCACAACTGTGAACAGCGTTTAGTCGTATCGAAAGTGTTTAATTTAAAATGCAATTTTTTCTCTTAGGTTGGAGTTATTGATTTCTCAATGTATTTGAAAGATGGAAACAGCACAAAGGGCAGTGAAGGGTAAGCATGTGCACAACTGTCCTGCTCATCTTTTGATGACTTGTTTTCAAGTATCTTGAGTTACCCTGCAAGCTATTAAGTTTTTCACTAAAACACTTCAGGGTTGGTTTGTTTTTCATAGAGAACAAATTGCTCATATTTGTAAGTGCATAATGTGTAAATAAGACATTGGAAGCGATGGGAGGTAGAAAGGCTGAGGAAAGTCTCCTGGCCATTTAAGATGAAAATACTTTAAAAGTGACTCTCTGAGTTAAATTTGCCAGTCTTGAAAGCATTTTCAATAAGCAGCTTAGTAACCTTTACCTATTGTGTATCATAGGACAGGAGTTGATTTTTAGCACCATATCATCTTCAGAAATGAATTCTGCTGTTGGAGATGACTGTAACTGTAATAATAATTCAGAGTGCTTGTGTCAGCATACATGAATGTAGCTATGCAACATTTAGAGCATGAAGGTGAAAAAATAAAGTGTGGGTTTGCTGACACAGATCATGTGTTGTGATTTTCTGAGGCTTTCAAGAGTATTCTTCTCAAGAGGTTCTGCCACTTCACATTCAGATATATTTTGAATTATTATATTTCAATAGCAGATGTTTTGGTTAAAACTACAGAAAAAATATATGCATTTATAGAGCTTTTATTTAGTTGAGATTTCCTGCTGAAAGAGTATGCAAAATACACCTTTGTTGGCAGATTTCCTTGCATTGAATTTGGTGAAGTAGTCCCTCTTCAATATAGATATGGTTCAAAACCAGTCGTCGTCTTTTAAGTACTGTTGTAATGACTGGAACGTTGTCCAGCTAAATTATCCTTTAATGTGTCACAAAATCCCTGAATGTAGTAATTGCCACTTCTGAGAAGTTGGAGGACAGTAACTGGTGAGAAGGGCATAGACAGTAACTCAGCTTTGCTGTTTCACATGCAACATGCAGACTCATCAGGTCTTGGGACATTTGGTGCCATGGTGGATACATTGGCTGTACAGCCACATTTCCTCTTAAACCTTTCACATCATCTCTTTACATCTATTAATTCAGATACTGAGGTTTGAAATCAAAGAGAAACTATGCTATTTCTTCCTTTCCTAGCCTTTAACGCTGCATAAGCATTCAGAGTGACAGCTTGCCTCTGTTGTGCTGCATAGTATGAGCCAGAAACCCATGCAGGACAGACTGAATAACTTGGAGTTTACTCATCTCCATCTCATAATCTTTTTATGTGGTGGAGAAGGCCTTCTAGTCTGCATGGAATCTTCAGAAATGCACCACACAGTCAGCATCTGTAGGTATGAAAGGACTACACTCAGGCTGAGTTGAGGGTATTTCTTTTTTCCAGAGATGGTCAGATAACTGCTATTTTGGACCAGAAGAACTATGTAGAAGAACTCAATAGGCACTTAAGGTAATACATGATTTATTTATTTTTTGTTGTATTGGACAGCACAATAGGAAACAGACTTTTAAAAGGTAAGGAATTACTGATGGGAGTTTTGTTTTCTTTTTTCTCTTCAAAAGTGCTACAGTAAACAACCTGCAGGCCAAAGTGGATGCCTTAGAAAAGTCCAACACTAAACTGACTGAGGAGGTAAGTGTAATATGGAAGCACCTGATGTTCTGGCCTTTTGGAATTAAGAATTGAAAAGATAAAGGGAGGATTTATTTTCAGAATTCTGGTGTACGTTGTGATGTCTTCTTAAAGATGAAAGAGGAATAACTAAACTGCTGAGAATTCAGTTAGCTGCCACTAACTAAATGTGAGATGCAAAACAGCCAAATGTTTATGTTCAAAATCAAAAGCTGTTGAATCCACTTTTTCCTTCTGAAGTCTTTTGAATGCTTTCTGTTTTGTGGAAAATATCTTAAAATGAATTACACAATGGATGTGTCTTGAATTGCCATACAGCTGAAGTAAGTTGAGACAGAGACATTTCTAAACTTGTTTAATTTGACAGATGCAAAAGCATACTACCATGTTAATATTATCTTACATGCATCAATGACTTCCTCTAGCCTGTCAGAATTTGCAAGATACAAAGGAATAAAATATAAAAATGTTGTTCACTCATGGCATGGAAAGGCATTGGTACTGGAGTTGTAGGTGTAACCTGTGTCTTAAAATTGGTCTTGCAATTCTTCAGTTATGGCATAAATGCAATAAAATTATTTTTAGGTCATGAGTGATAATAGCAAGTCTCATCCTAAAGGTTTGACGGTGTCTGTGTCAGCATGTCACTTTGCTCAGCAGAATGATTTTGATTAAGACATCTCAGTGCTCTGGCAGTACAGACAAGAAATAGAAATTCTTTTTTGCTTGTTCACTCTCATCAGAGAGGTATGTGTGTCTGGTTCTGTAACACCTTTTCTAAAGGATGTGTTCCAAATGATGATGATGACTTTACTGGCAAGTTAGTGTACTCTTGCGGGTAAAGTAAAAAAGGCTTTTTTTTTTGCAATTTAAAAGGATATTTTTAATTTTTGAAAAGTCACCTATGGTAGGCTGTGTTTCTCGGTGCTGATAGAATAAATGGTTTTTGATTTATTATTGTCTATATTTGAATGCTTTGTCCATTAATTGTGATATCCATGAGACTGATTACAGTGTTGACTTGAGGTATTTATTGATTTATGATATTTTTAGTAGCTTGCTTTTCTCTTAGTCAGGTCTGCATGCAGTTCAAATTAAGAATTAAATTGGCACTGGGACGTGCTGTGCCAACTGGAGCTGTTTGCAGGATGTAGTTAATGAACTGTGTCACATGTCATATCCGTTTGTGTATTTGGCATGAGCTGTACCAAAGACGCATGCTTCTGTCAGGCTAATTTTTATTGAAATGAGGATTTGCACTGAGTTGTGTTAACCACACATTATGTAGAGTCTAGGACATAGTGACCTAAAGAACTTGGTAATGTTACTAAAAGACACAAATAGAAGTAGTCTGGGAAGTCACTGCTGTAGTACCAATGTCATAGATTTTCATTGTTGGCTGATACTTTTTCAGATAGTCTGTCCCTATGTTAGGGGCTGAATTGTCTTTTTTTACTTGAAATATATTTTTTTCTTACTGGGAATGTTAGCCAACAAGTACAGGATAATCTGTCTAGAGAAGAAAAAATATGCTAAAATGTGTTTTTAATATATTACTGTTCTGTTTTGCTCACAGCTTGCTGTTGCAAACAACAGGATTATTACATTGCAAGAAGAGATGGAACGAGTTAAAGAAGAAAGTTCTTACATTTTGGAGTCCAATCGTAAGGTTAGTACATGCAAATGATGCTTGAACCCATTGAGCAGAATTCTATATAGAGTTGCTGTTTTGAAGAGCTTTAATTTCCTTATCCATGTCACAAAAAGCCTGTAACAAGTGACTCCAGGTGGATCCTCTGCAGAGAGTAACAGATGGACTCTGACCATAGTGAATCCTGCCTGACGGTAGCTTGTACACGTGCAGAGCTGAAAGCTAACGCAGCATCCCTATGGCTTGCCAGGTGAAGATGTCAGAACAGACTGGAGGAAGGGTGATCTAACTGAGATATGGCAAAAAAGCTCAGAAATATGAGTTCTGCTTTTTTGGCCTGCTACCCCTTTTGGAAATAAAGGCATGGAATGATAAAATATGTTTGTCTTTTCTCAGTTTATTTGCTGAGAGAATTGGTAACTATGGCAGAATCTGGTTTTAGTTTTAAAACCTGAAAGGTATTTTTCTGAGATTTTTTAAAATCATACTTAGTAATTATCTGAGGTCTGAAAATGGTCTGTCTGTCCATTTTAATTATAGGCACTGAATTGCACTGAGCAACAGAGATTTCTCAAAAGCAGCGTGTTGCATTGTCTGAATAGAGCTCCTGTGTTCTGATAGTTGCACAATTTGGTTCAAAAGTGGGATAAGTGGATCAGCCAATGTGAGAATTGTTAGTGTGTATCATTACATTGATAGAGTTTCTTCATTTAATTAGGTCGCTAAAGACAGAACTGCAGATGGACAGGCACTGACTGAGGCACGAAAACAGTTAAAGGAGGAGACTCAGCTGCGGCTGGTAAGGACAGTGTGAGGTTGAAGCTCCCTACAGTTGGCTTTTTCACATAATTATTGCATGGCAGACAGTTATTTTTCAGCGTATTTGACCAGGGGCTTATTGTCATTTCTGCCTGTCTACTTCAGTTTGATCTGAGACAGTCTTGTTGATAGTGATGTTAATTTTGTGGCTCAAAATGGGCAGTGCAATTGCTTTTACATCCCCCTTGCAGGTGAGGATATTGCCACTATGGGAAATGTTACTCAGTTACTCAGAATGCACACTTAATCACTCTTTAATGTTGGACTGAAATTGAGAATTTTTTGTCCTTAATTGTTTCTGGTATGTCAAATCTGTAACTGTGGTGCTGTAACAGTGTAGCACACTTAAGGGTGGTGACTTGATTGCTAAAAGCACCAGTTAGGGGTGGTTACATTGTTGATGTGGAAGAAAATTGACTGTGCTGTGTGTTTCAGGATGTGGAAAAGGAACTGGAGGCGCAGATTGGGATGAGACAGGAGATGGAGTTAGCCATGAAGATGCTGGAGAAAGATGTCTGTGAGAAGCAAGATGCACTGGTGGCACTCAGACAGCAACTGGATGATCTCAGGGCCCTGAAGCATGAACTGTCTTTCAAGCTGCAGGTAATAAAAACAGTTAAATAAAATAGAATGAGTCCCAAATAAAAGTGGTAGCTCTTGTTCTTTTTTTTCCTGTCTCTGAAAAGTACTAGGTGTGTACTAGGGTGACTGGATATATATTCCATACATCTGTCTTGCTTCCTTTGCAAAATTATCCCTACCCATGTTTTTTTCTACATTTGTTTCTGTTTGTTGATCATGTAGGGCTGGCATTCTTAAGTGCTGTTTAAAATTTGATTTGTGTAAGTAAGAATCTTTAGGGTAGATAAGAATTCTCTAATGACACGTGCACTGATAGCCTTTTTGCCTTTTTCAAATTTGTAAACCTACAGGGGGGGAAAAAAACAACCTTAACTGAAAGGAATGTTTCCCCACAAAGGTTACCTTGACAAGTATCTGTTTCAGTTAGGTAACATTATCTGTGGCAGTGGACATAGGATTTTCCCTATTGTGGGGAAGTGTATGCAATGTAGGTATGCTTTGGGAAGGGTATCTCAGTTGCAAGCTGTTCTTTGCTGCTCTTCATTTGGGAGTGTGTACAGTCAATGAGTAAACAGAGGTATAATTGACAAATACACTGAGAAGTTAGGCTGGTCTTTAGAGAGTGTATAGTGGGAAAGATTATCATGTTGGAAAGGGATAATAGGAAATGAATGGAAAAGCTTACCTGTGTCCTGGGCTCACAGGAAAAACTCCAAAATGAGCGGTCTCCAGATAGAGATCCTTCCTCAGTGGCAGCCAGCTCTTGAATGGGTCTAGGAGATGTGCAGCCAGGCTCCACCCCTTCTGATCACACAGCTGAATTGCCTTCACCTGTGCTCCCACAGCTGACTCAGTGCTCACCTCAGGTGATCAATCAGAAGTTCAGGCTGTGATTCAGTACTTCCCATACAGAGTGTTTTCTCAGTTAATCATGGGGTTTGGTTCAGACTGCCTTCTAGGCCTAAGAATGTGCTTTGTAATCCTAGTGGTATTGTTAAAAGTTTGATCTTGAAGAGGGTGTGAGCTACTAAGGGACAAAACAGGAAGCTGTAGCATTTTAAGCAATTGTCCCTGTTGGGGAGCTAAAGAAAATGCTATTTGTTGTGGAGAAAGGCTGATGATAATTCAGAAACGTGCATGTTTCAGTGAGGAAAGTATCTTCTGGTTTTTATGATGTAGATACTGAATCATTACTGCCTTATTTGAAATGTTTACATTGTTATTACATACATTACCACATAACGACAAAAACAGACTCCGCAGGACACAGAGTAGCACACAGTGCATAGAAACAGATCACAAATTATAGAACAGGAAAACGTTGCCTCTGCTTCTTGAGCCAATTGTTCTGTGCAAAACATTGTAGGGTCATTAACAGTTACTGCATTAGCACCACTTACAGGAAGCAGATCTGATTATAACATTGACATTCTGTGAGGTCCAAATGTAGCCTGCACCTGTAGGGCAGGATGCCATGTTGACCTGGCATTTGCTTTCTGAGCAACTTCTGTCTTGATGGCTTCCGTCTATTACTAGCCATTTGCCACATGATTTGTTCTTGCTTATTTTGGTTTTACTGATACTTGTATGAAACACATTGCTACTTTTTGTAGAGTTCAGACATGGGAGTGAAACAGAAGAGTGAACTGAATAGCCGTTTAGAAGAAAAAACAAATCAGATGGCTGCTACCATCAAACAGCTTGAACAAAGGTAAAAAAATGAAACTTCTGCAATTATGATAATTGTGTTCATATAGTTCATATAGATAGTGTCGCACCGAACTCCATAGACTGGAGGAGAGCCTTAGTGCGCTGCTAAGGCACTACTAAACAGAGCAACATGAAGAGAGCAGGATTCAGTCTGAGCAGTAATTTTGTGGCATGGTGTGAAGTGTTTTGCATGTTCAGGGGAGCTTCCATTAAAGAAGGAATATACTACTAAAACAGTAATTAACACAGCAGCTTTGTTTATCTGTCAGCTGCATATTTGTATGTTATTCAGTCATTATAAGTCAATTACTATCTCTGATAGTGAGCACACTGACAAGCATCTAAATAAGTGCTTGACTACTAATGACAGTATTGCAGTGGGAGCAGGGAGGAGAAGGGTAAAACAGAAATCATTCTGAAGATGCATGATTATTCCAGATCTTTTTGGTACCATTTTGAAAAGAGTACCCCAAATGTTGAACCATTTGTTTTAAGAGCAGACAAATGACCAGGTCCCTATAGTTTCTGAGGAAGATATGCTTGGGGGGAAAAAAAATCTCACATGAAAATAAGTCAAGGAATAGGCTGATTGTCTGTAGAAGCTGGCAAAAATGTCCTCTAAGTATAACATCCATTTGGTCTGAGACAAGTCCCATCCTAATGGTTCTGTTGCTTTGGTGTTACTATATCATGTAATTTGGATGGCCTCGGCAATGAAGTTGAGTTGATTTGAGGAGCAGTGCTCCTTTTTCCCTTTTTTGTTATTTGGCCAAAGACTTCAGTCTCTGTGAATTGCCTTGACTGCAGTGGTAGCTCCAAGCCAAACCAAGTGAAGGCTTAGGTCTCAGGAAGATGGGTCTGAAATTAATTTAGTGCATTAAACTATTCATTAAGTAAATGCTTTCATTTTTAAGATTTGCATTTTGAATGATTCTTAATGACATAGGTCAGTTTGTTTGTAGAAAATCTGTATTTTATGATGCGTTATATCTTCTCTGCTAATTGATGTGCTCTTTTTCTCTTGCTGTTCTTATTTTTCCATTTCCTCTTCATCCTCGTTCTAACTTACTTATACAGTGAAAAGGATTTGGTGAAACAGGCAAAAACCTTAAACAGTGCAGCAAACAAACTGATCCAAAAGCATCATTAGACATTTTTGTGTCTGGTCACCTCACAGCTCTGACATCAGAACTCATGAGAGGAGAACTTTAGAATTGCTAAGATCAACTGTTAAAATGTTAATTGTCACCTAAAGTTGATTTGGATTTTGCTGAATTTTTAAAACTAGTGAGTTTTTCTTCAGAGATTTAGTTGGATATAAAAATCCCTAACTTTGCCATTTAAACTGTGTTAAAATACCAACGAGTTGGCCAATAAACACCAGAAAAGCATAAGGAATGTGGCTCTGTACATCCTGGTGATGCATGCCGTATACAGCAGCACAAGTCTTCAACATGTATGGATACTAGGTGCGTTGGTCAAGTCAATATTGCATTGGCCAGCTCTGGAAAGTCAGCTAGTTTTCTGTGTTACCCTTTTTGTGAATTAGAGGAGCAAATGCATCCCTGGAAGTTGTTGAAAGTAGTTGTGTGCGTACCCCAAGCCATTACCCATTCAGTTCTATTCTGTGGGCTCAACCCCAAGTCTTAAGACAGATGGGCATGGCCAGTAGCTCATCGGCACGAAGATCAGCCCTCTTGTAACCAGGACTGCTTGCAATGATTTTGCCTTAGTGACTTGGTGGGGGAGTGGGGGGGACATATCCTTATTCCTTTAAAATTCATGTGTCCAAAATTAGTAGTTAGGTGTCTTAGAGTAACATGATAGAGTGGTAAGTTCAGTGAAAACCTCCTTATCTTTGCATTGCCTTCTACCTCTGCCATAAATCCCTCTAGACATACGTTGCTGTTCTTCCTTACTGAAGGAAGCTGAGGAGAGGTGTTTTGATAGGTCTCTCCTCTTTCTAGAATGAGAAGTTACGTGTTTTACAACAACAAAAAAATCTGATATTTATACTCTAGTGTTTAAAACGAACAAACAAAAAAAAATGTGCAGTGGTGGGGAGTGGAAATGGTAATTTGATACTTGACCGCTCCTTATCTGAGTAGTTAGTGGTTTAAAAGGAAGAGTTGCCTTTTACTATTCTACTTCTTTCATTTGCTTCTACGTTTCCACTGCTCAATACAAATATGGAATTTGCTGATGAAAGAACACTGAAGCATCTCAGAATGGGAAAAGTAGTTGTCATTGTAACACCCCAGTGCAAAACATTAAGCAACTGTAGTGTGGCCAATTATAAATTAATGTCCTCTTCCCTGTGGCCACAGAAGCTCAAGGTGCTGGACTGTTATAGGCTTTACATTAGAAATGCTCCTAGAGATTTTTTTTTTTCTATCAAGAGAATAATGTTTGGGGTTTTTCTGAGTATAATCGAGACACTTATAGAAATGATTTGGTGCCAGTTCCCCATTTATCTTGTTGGATAGTGCTTCTTGGGGGCAGCAGACAGCAGATGTGACTGAAATACAACTGGGAAAAAATATGTACTAATTCTCACTAGATATATTTAAAAATCTTTGAGACTCAGCCTAGTCCTCCTACGCACAAGTGCGTTCCACTGCTTAGCTTGTTTAATGGACTCCTGCACACGAGCAGACTTGGAGACTGGATTTAAATCTTCTAGTGATGCCCAAGCCTCATGCTTGAGAGTATAGACTTAACCTTCTGTAATCTTTCACTAGGAATGCATTTTAACTATTTGGGGGGGAAAAAAAATGGCGAAAGCTTTCATCAAGGTATCCAAATAGCTAGTTAGAACAGTTAACACCTCTGCCCCTCTCCTCACATTTCTTCTATAGAAACTGGGGTTTGGGCTCATTTTGTTTGCTGTCACAACAATGCTGAAATAAGACAGAATTAAGCATCTGACAGTTTGATGACAGGCCCAAAGCAGAGCAGCTTTGGTGTCTTAATGCCCAGGCACTTGAGTCAGTGTGACAGTCAGTGGAAGAGACCAGGAAGATGCACTAATTCTAAATATATTAGCTAACCTATGTTGCAAGTTCCAGCTACATGTGTAAAGCTGAGATGTAACGTACATTAAAATCAAATTTGACTTAAAATTTTGTGTACTTGAGGTTTGCTTTGAATCTGGATAAAAGTGGTGTTTTATGTTTTTCATCTAATGGCTGTAAACTGTAGTAATAGAATAAAAAAAAAAATTGAAAATCAGAGCTTCTGCCTGGTTCACCTACATTTTACTTTTCTTTAAGATATTTTCCCCCTTCCCATTGTTTTTACCATACCTTTTTTTTAAGCTTTACCTTTTCACTGGGTTTTTTATTTGTTGGTTAAAGTCGGTCTTCCTCCCCACCATGGCTTTTGTTTTTTATCACAAGTTCATGTGGCTCAAATCCAGATTGCGGCAGGCGGAGAAAGACCGTCAGTTGGCACAGCAGGACAACCGTCTCTTCAAGCAGGAGTTTGGGGACAAAATCAACAGCCTCCAGCTAGAAGTGGAAGAGCTCTCCAGGCAGCGGTGAAGAGATCTTTTTCTCATTTATTTTCTGGGCTCTTCTTCCTGTGTCTAGAAGAAACCAGGCGAGTCAGTCCCAAAATGAGGAAGGGGCTGAAAGGAGATGAATGGCATCTTATGTGCCAGATGGTGTTAAAGCTAGGGAGGTGGAATGCTTTGAGAGGTAGCAAGGCTTTTGAAATTGAAACTTGAAAAATCTGATGGGAAGGAAATGCAAAAGAACTGAGAGGTCAGCAGAAGCCACGAGCAAAGGTACAAATCTGTACGGGAGTGAGATATCAGAAACAGGCTGAGGAACATCTCTTGGATGGAAATGAAATGTCAAGATGTTCCCTTCAAACATGGAAGTTTCTGCAGATACTTTCTATGCTTTGGGCATTTGCCCATAACCATTTATTTGGGAACTGAGAGTGCTAGAGATGCAGAAGGATGGAGATCACCACGAGCTTCAAAACCTGTTTGGGAAGTTTAGTTGACTGTTCATGCGCCCAGAGGTGCCGTTGCAAATTAACTTGCTCTAGGGATCTCAAGTTATCTTGGATATGTGTTTTGGAGTGCAGTAAGGCCTCTGACTGCCATACAAACCTCTCCAAAATCTAGCATTACACCATACTTCTCATATAATAATGTAACCTTGAACCTGAAGCAGATGATTTGTTGGCTGCTTGTCATCAGGGATGTAGCTCAAAGAAATCTTTGGCTAGAGCCAATGTGTAAGAGTTAAGGAGCAAGGCAAGCAACCCTGGGTGCTGGTCTGACAAACTGCCAAGATTTTTCTAGTTGAAACCAATAAGAATTTTGCCAGTGACAACTAAAAAGGTGGAAGTGAAATGCGGGGATCTTAGCAAGAACTGTCAGTCTTTCCCTGCAGTGTCATCAATTTACCAATGCTGGGAAGAGGCAGAGCACTTCTCTCTGCAGACATAAGGTATCCTCTGTTCTGCAACAAGGTTGCTGAAGTGAACAATGTGGATGCATTACTGGGTGCTTTTTTTTTTTTTTAAAGTCTAGCATCCTGGCATATCTGCTTTTGTCTTCTATTTCCAAAAGCTGCAGAGGCCACCCAGAAAGCCAGCAAATGGCTTTTATCAGAAATCTGTTCCACATCCCTGATGTGCGTGGGTGAGCTTAGTGATAGCACTAGGTGTGGGTGGGGAATGCATTTTATCTACGTGTGCATCTAGCACTAGGTTTTACTGAATTAGTGTAGCTGTCAAAGTGGTGGATTTTTTTGGCATCAATTCAGTTTTTTCTGATAACTGTTTTCCTTATGCTAAATCAAAGTGGCGGCATGAAAATAACAGTGCCTCCTTTATTGGGGGCTGTTACTGATGTAAGTAAGTGGGATTCTAATGCACTGAGTTGACAGACAGTGATGAGTAGTGCTGCTTGAATTGTGTTCCTTTAAGAAGAAATGAAGCTTTGTGTGTTTTAGGTTGTTTTTAATCAAGTTATAAGCAACTGATTGATTTGTTTTTAATGCCCAAATTTCTATCAGCTTTACTCACTTCAGTTAGGCTATGTAGTTAATGAGACTGCAGTCAAATGAGTTATTTAATAATCTGTTGGAGCAGTATTGGGACTAATGAGGTTAATAATGGAGAGATACATTTGTACTTAATGGAAATGAGGATTCTGAATCTTTTATGGTGCGAGCCTTGCCAGTACATTTACCAGTTCCAAGCCTTTGATTTTGGAGCAAGTGTTGTTCCCTAAGTAGCTACGGTATTTCTGTTCACTTCACTGGTAAGGACTTCAGAAGATGGAGTTGTTTTGGCAGGCTGCAGCAGTGGAGCTTTCTGCTGCCTCATAGTAAAGGGTCTGCAACCAACAGCTGGATTTTGTCATCCTTTTCTTCAGGTTGTGCTGGGGGCCTCAGATGCACTCATAGCTTGGTATTTTGTAGGGATGTACAAGGCTGTAGGGATGTCAGGTTTATTTTCTCCAAAGTGATGCTAGAATTAGACTAAAAACATTCAGCTCCTCCATCCTGGCATTTTGTGGCTTTAATGCACGTTAAACAACATTTTATTGAGAAGCAGTTTTTAGCTCTAGAATTAGGCTTCAATTGCTTTAGGGTAAGGAGAATGTTAAATAGTTTTAATAATGTAGTGGCTCCTGATGTTGAGTGTTATTAACCTTATTCACAGTTCCACCTTGATATTACAGGAGCTACCTTGAACTCGAACTAAAGCGGGAAAGAGAGAAAGGGTCACACAGTCACCAGAGCAGCCAAGGAAGCAAGAAAGGCCCAAAGAATTGGTTAAAACCGGTAATGTCTTTTTTTTCTTCTTGGTTTATATTTTGGTTATGGTTTCACTTTGTTCTCTCTTCCTGAGCTTTACTAGATATTAAATACATATTGTTAATTTGTCAGAACAAGATGAGTTTTGGAACATTTTTTGCACATGTCAAATAGTCATTTGGTTGAGCTTTAAAAAAAAAAAAAAAAAAAAAAAAGATTATAAGCATTACACTGAACTGCAGAACAGATTTCCTCATTCAGGCTGGGTACCTGACCAAATCTTGCCTGTGGTGGTGACTTCCTTCAATAGTTTAATAAAGCTAAGCATTAGACAGCAGGAGAAATGATTAAGCACTGTGTGTAATGAAAAGCGATTGCTCACTTGTGATTTTTGCATCATAAAAAGGGAAATTCTCCTGGAAAAGCAATGCAATTTGGAAAACAAAATTATCTTTTGGGGGCATTACAAGTCACTTGCAGTGCTTTTAATGCATTGGCACATTCATTTTTTCTTTTTCTTTAAAAAAAAAAAAAAAAAAGTGGTAATCTCATGAGTAAAACTGATAGTCCCCAACTGAAACTCCCTTTTTAGAAGTCATTTGCCTTTGAAAGCGAAAATCTGCCCTGTAGCTTTTTCTGTAAACTGAAAGAGGCTCTTTTGCTGGGAACTGGCAGTTGTTTAGGAGCGCAATACTCATATATTTGAGAACTGTGAAATAGCAGAGGTGGCTTCTAAAATTCTGATGTACATTGCAGCACTTGAGACTTGCCTTTACTGGATTCCCCTGGGCTGCTTTAACTGTTCCTTTCTGTGATTGTTTCTTTTTTCCCTCCGCACCCAGTGTTCAATGAAGTTACTTACACATCATGATAAGTAGCTGCTTTTTTTCTTCTGCTTGTGTGACAGTGTGTCACTGGGTGTGGAAATGGCTGATGGTGAGGGGGGAAGAGTGAGATCAGTATTCTCCAAATACAAAAGTGAAGTTTGCCTCCTTTACTCAGCAAGGATGATCCTGCTGGGAGCAGATGGGGCAGTGTGCAAAAAAAACCCAACAAAAACAAAGGGGTTTAATAACAGAGTTTTCTTTTGCCACAAAACTGTAAATGGTTCTTGGAAGTTTGCATTTTAGAGAACGTAAGGGCTTCACGGAGATTATAGTTGCAACACCAGAACTGTGTATGCATGGGTAACTGCCAGTGTTTGCCATGTAGGCTGCAGACTATTTTTGACCTGGTTGTGTTTCCAGGTGTTCTTATGTACCTGCCTGGCTCAGCCTATGACGCAGTTCTTAGCTGGGGAGTGGAGGGGGTTTTTTTTCTTTCCTGGCTGAGAGGATTAGTTGCCCTGATCAGTCTATACAAAGTAATAATTTTAAAAAGTGACTGATGTTTCTTGTCCTCTAGTAAAAGGAAACCATTGGACATGATTAAGAATCCCACTGTAAAACTTGAAATCAACTTTTCTTCATAGCAAAAATAAAAGAATACAGAGCTGCTCCTGGGGTGGATTGATGTCTTTATGCTTCCGTGTGCCCATGCCAAGGGGGGACAAGTGTGATCAGTGTTCTCCAAGTACAAAAGTAAAGTCTCCCTCCGCAGTGTCTTTGTTAACATGCTGACATGGTTTGACTGACTGGTAAATCCTTTTTGGCAGGATGGGAAGCTCAAAATCCAAGAGGAAAACGCCAAACTGAAACAGTCCCCAAGAGAGGAAAACAGTGTCCTGCCACACAAGTATGGAAGAAAGTACATCTCATTTTTGTCTTTTTGATTCTTGCTCCCTCTTCTCTGATTTATTTGCTGCTGGATGGGAATTTTGGAATAGCATGATTTCCCTGGCTAAGAAAGCATTTCAGCGCCCTGCCCCATTATTAAAATCTCTCCACATTTTCAGATTGTTGTGATAGGATTTGTTTAGCATTTGGAAGTTGAGCTGAAGATTTGTTTTTGAATGTGGAGATACTTTGAAGACAAATAGGAAAGAAGTCTGTAATGAGGGAGTTGCTTAGAGACAGCTTTTCTGAACTATTCCTCAATGCCAGTGACAATGTGCAGTGCTTTGACAGTGTGCTGAATGCTGATAAAATGGTGATTGAAAAAGTTTTGTCTTAAAAATTTCATAAGCTCTATTCAGGTCTTTCTATTTGGCTATTAAAAACCTCCCAGTTTTGTGTTTTTTGCACCCATTTCACAGCTATGAGCATTGGTCTGCCCATTTGTCTGGAAGGCTTTATAACAACACAACCACTGGGTGTTCCCACATCCAGAGGATCAAACGTTTTTGCAGTCATAACTTTAAAGCTACTTCTAAACTGCATGTGCTGTCTTTTTCCACATTCATGTTCCCCTTTTTTCTGCTCTTCTGAAGCTATTTTACAAGTATTTCCATTTAGCCAGGAGCGTGCTGCCTGACTCAGCTGGCAGTATTCATTCTAGAGCACCAGTCACTGCTGCCTCTTTGCTTTCCTGTTTGATGAAGCTTATATGTACTTCAGCTCTCTTGTGTGAGCAGGCTTGGCACTGTGGTTTTGAAGAAATAAAACCAGAAATCAGCGCAGGTAGGATTTTAATAACAGGATGAAGAGTCCTTTGATAGTCCTTGTGTTTCTCTCATAAGGAGCAGTGTGATTGAGGCACTGGCTCAAACTAATGATTTTTTTCTTTTGTAGGTTACAGAGTAGCACTGAGGAGGAGCAGGTTGGTGATGCCTTTTCTTGCTTTCAAACACTAGCAAGTGTGCTGGGGGAGCTCCTGGGTCACTGCAATGTCTTCCTTGCTGCAAATGCCCTTAAGTTTGTCCTTCAGGTTTTGTCTTCATTAAGATTTATGCCTGTAGAGTGTGTAGCAGCAGTGTGGATGGATCTCTAGTGGAAAAGTGCTGCTTATCTCAGTAGAAAGGCTTTCAGTTGTCAACGCTGCGTTTATGCGAGTCTATTTCATTCCCTCAACAAAACAGTGTTATTTTTAAGCTAATATTAAATCCTTTTGTAATTCCTTTGCCCCATGCTTTTTCTGGGTTAGCATCTTCAAAAAGAACAAGGAAGGCACAATTTTGTATTTTGTGAAAATGGCAGTGTGTAACGTCCTTGGTCTGGGTTAGGGTTTTGCAAGTTCCTTTGGAGACTACAGGGGAAGAGTTATTTGTGTTTGGTTGGCTGCTTCTGTGTATGTCAAACTGACCCAAGTGTGTTCTTTCTCCCTTGGGTGCCTGGCAAAGCCCAGCTAGAGCCACCAACTCTCAGCAGGATGCTGCAATGCACATTTAGTCCCATCTACCAGGAATTTCTACCATCATCACCAATTATTCCTGGTGAAAAAAGAGATTTTGTTCCCCCCTACCCCCCACCTTGCTGCTGGGCCAGCAATCTTTGTGTAGGCCTATAAACAAAGCTGCATGGTCCTTAGCTTGCAGAGCCATACCGTGCTTCCTAGTCCACCCTTGGAACTCAGGTTTGCCAACTGGGCTGAGTGCTGCTGCTGAAGAGGAGAGGGTGACTTTTTAGGACTCGTGCCTCTTAGCTGATTTTGGTTACCTCTAAGTTTTTTAATGAGGGACAGCAAAAGGTATACCACTATTACAGGTTATTACAGGTACCCTTCAGATTTTAGCCAGTGCAGCTGTCCTGCAAATAAATGTGTTAGTCCTTTGTGGCTTCCTGGTGTGTTGTGTAAAAGGGAGGGCTTAAAAACACAACAATGTGAAATCTTCATCCCTGTTATAAAATAAGGATCAGCCACAGAGCTTTGCTACCAAAGCCATGGAAAGCAGGCAAGTAAAGCAGAATGCCTTGGCTTTTATTGTGGGTTCAGGAACAGCCGTCAGGACCTGGAAATGCTCAGATCTGCCAGCTCTGCCAGGAAGAAAGCACCCGAAGCAAGAAAAAGGTAACTCCAAGGACTTGTATTGTCATCTCAGCTGTGTGGTGAATGCGCACTTCCTCTTATTTACGTTTTTAATGAGATGGTCAAGGTGTTTTTCCCTGGGTGGTCTCTGAGATCGATTGGAAGCAAGAATTCTTAACACTTGCAGCTCCACTTTCCTTCATTGATGCTGAGGAGCAGTTTGTAAGGAAACAGTCAAGGCACTCTTAAAAACTGTTATCAGTGCAGTGAACATTCTGGTCTCATTGTTGTTGTGTAATTTAGAGATGAGGAAGCAGGTGTCACTTGGTTGTATTTTCCCCCGGTTTACCTAACCTACCAAGATTTGAACCAGAGGGCTTTGCTGGGAAGCTGGGGAAACTGGTCCTTCCAGGCAGTGTGAGTGAGGCCAGCTTCTGGCATGCAGGCCTCTGACCTCCACTCGTGGTTAGAGATGGACCAGTACCACATTTCCAAATAGCCCTTGGAAATATCTAGGACGAAGCAAGGGAGCACAGCAAGGTCACCTGGCTAGGGAGCTTGCAGGCTGGTCTGTCCGGTATGTTTATACAGCTATAAAATAAACGTGCATCACTTGTGACAAAATGCTCTAGCTGCAACTGGACTGAAGCAATTAAAACTTGAATGCTTCATTTCTGGTAACTCCTACCTAACTTTACTACAAGTCTTCACCTACTCTTTGACATAATGAGATCCATGGTAGCCTAGTCCTGAGCACAAGGACAAGTTTCTGGTCTTCAGAGGGGGCACCTTTCTCTAGTCCAGTAGAGGATTTGAGTTAACTGAAGGTTATAGAGAGAAAACTCAAGTTTGTTTTCATCACTTGTGTCTTTAGTATCCTGTAATTTTTCTGTCCTCTTCCTCCAGAATATCTGCAAGAACTGTGGTGGTATCTTCTGTGAAGCCTGTTCAGCAAATGAGCTGCCCCTCCCATCCAGTATTAACCCAGAGCGTGTCTGCAATCCCTGTCACAAGCAACTCATCGAGCAGTATTCCACCAGTCCCTTGTAGAAGGCAGGCTGCAGAGTGTGGTGAGACTATAAAAATTGTTGTAGCAGGTGAATGTCTCTGGAGTTGTTCAAGGGGAATTTGAAGACACCTGTGTTTTTTGGGGAAAGCAGCTCTATGGTGTTTTAGTCAAGAGACTGTAAACAGAACAGCCTGTACAAAAATCTGCCAGCTCTCTGACCTGAGCTTGCGCTGAGAACTGCTTGAGGAATGTCACACCAAGTGGCCGTAAGGTGTGATCAGGCAGCCTCAGGATGCTGCAAGAACAGAGCCCCCACCCAAGAAAGAGCCATGTGTCTGTGTGTGCAAGGCAGGAGTGTGTCAAGTGAGGGCATGCTGCTGCTAAGCAATGGCTCGCTAAAAGCAAAACAGGAGCATTTTCTAATCCTCACGTCTGGCTGCACTTGAAATATCATTTCCCCTTTTCCTGCTGTCTTTGACAATCTGGCTCAACTGTGCTCCTTCAGTGCCCGGAGTCCAGGTAACAATACCAACAACAACAAAAAAAAAGCATTTTCTGACACTGCTTCTTTGATTCAGTCCTCCAGCAGTAGGCTTGCTATGCAAAATCATTATCAAATAAAGCTGTGAAATGATCCTATATTTTTAGGGACTTCGGAGAGGGCTAAGATTTTCTTTTTTGGTATGTGTGACGTTGGAGAACTGACCCACACTGATCCAGCACAAAAATGTTTAAAGGCATCTCTGACCTTCCTACTGGAGACCCTCACTGTGACTTTGTGACCACAAAATGGTGGTCAATCCAAAGAGTGCAACAGAACCCTCCTATCTTGATGTTCTGGGGGAACAGGAGTCCCAAAGGTTTAGTTACACATCACCATTACACAGAGGGTTTAAGGCCATGTCTTTGCACCTGTCTCCTTTGTGTACATAAAAAAGTGATTGTAATACAGCTGCTATTTCACTGGTTTTGCATTAGATCAAAATGAAAGTGAGATGAACTCAACAGTGCTTTTCACCTTTAGGATATCCTGCTGCAAAACACTTTGCATAAGTTTTCATAGTTTGCGCTACATCAGTCTTTGCTGCTGTGACTTCAAGGACACATTACTCCAAAAAGCATTGGTGACTTCCTCATAAAGCACACACACACATCATGTCAGCTTATTTTGTCTACCTGATACTGGAATCCTACTTCAGTCTCTAGGGCCACAGGATGTTTTGTAAACTATAGAAAATAGATGTATTTATGTGACAAAGGCATTTGGCTTTAAACTACTATCCCCTAATAAAATTTGTATCGTTCCTCAGAGGAAGTCATTAGACTGGCTGGAACTGCACTATAAAAGTATATCAGAGTTGGGGTTTTTCACATGGTTGGTGCTAGAGTTAGTTTGTCCCAGAAATTTTTCTTTCTAGTTCCCTGCAGGCTTCAATGTATTCAGCTGTTCAAGCGCTCCACCTCCTCTCAGTGCCCTTCAGAGACAGAGCACTAAACAAAGGGGAGCAAGCTTCAGTTTTCCATTTTCTGCTCTTTGTGGTAGTTACCTTGCTGCTATCCTTTAAGGTAGGCAAGAAATTGTGAGTGATGTTGAAATTTGAGAAGCCTAGAATTCAAGTGTGCACAAACACTGCTTTCACAGGGTGAGATGCCATAGCTAAGGCACAAGATAACAAATTTGTAAGTTTTGTATACGCATTGGTACACACTTAAGAGATTGCAAATTCCTGCATCCAAATGCAGAGAGACTCATTCTGCAGGAGAAAGTCTGACCCAGGTAATTTCAGTGCTGAAGGATTTAACTGGAAACCAGGCACTTACTGTGAAGTAACTTTAATGCTGGTACATCTGAGCAATTTCACAGCTCTGAAGTGACAGCTTATCTGTGACCTCTACATAATTTCCCACTGTTCAGCAGGAGTGGCTGCTGCAATTCTTGCTTGAAGTGAAGACTGAAATGATCTTTATGCAGAAAGCAGGACAGTTCTTGAAGCAGGTCCTTTACAGTTACGGTATGCAAACAGCCCTTTACAGAGGCAGCTGAAAATCCTTCAAACTAGGGCTCTGGTTGCTGTAATTAAAACTGGCATTTGGAAAGGTGTGAGATGATGATGTAAGCTGTCTGTGTTCACACACAACTCCTTCCTGATTTCTTTGAATCAGGGAAGGGCTCTGCTTTTAAGTACTGGTTGTTGTGCTTTATGATGCTGCAAATGTTCAAGGCACATTTGCTCACATACTGGTGATAATACTGAATTTTTGGGTTTATAGCCGGACCTTTGGAATGGGGGAAGCAGATAGCAGTTTTCTGATAGTAATTTTGTTCCACATGTAGTAATAAAAACTTTCTCATCTGGATCTGGTGTCCTGACTGGTCTTTCCCTTCTGCTTTGGCTATGGCTATGAAAGCATTTCAACATCAGTAGCAGATGCCAACAAAGAAATTAACGATACATGGCAGGAGGAACATTGAATAAGCTATGTCTACTGTGTGTATTGGGATCTTAGACCACCTGATTGTTAATTGTCCACACTGGTGTTTTGTTAATACTTTATTAGCACTCTGCAGCTTAAGACTAGAACTGCTTTGTCCCACACCATTACAGCTTTTTCTACCTCTGTGACAGACAGTCTTTCTGTGACATATCAACACGCTTTATTACATGCTGTTACATAAATCCAAATGGTATTTTATACAGCTTATCCTTGTAATTGACCAGAAAGTCTCTTACTCCATCTTTGCTTGTGCCCTAGGAATGCGCTCACTTTGACCTATGAAGAAAGCAGGGAGAAAAAAAGACAGAAACCATCACTACTTCATTGCAGCTTATCATTATCTTTTTCGGAAAATGCACCACTGCATTTTATTTCAAAGTATTGCTGCCAATACTGCAATTGTAGAATTTAGCATTTTTCAAAAAATGTCACCCAAAAGGATAAGATGCAAACAGCTGTGAGAGACAGCTGCCACATGCAGCTGAAGTAAGTCATACACAGCGGGGAGCCAGAAACAGTTCTTGGTGCCACTCCTCTACTTTCATGCTAGAGACTGCAGCCACATCAGAAATTCTAACAGGTGAAAACTAGAACAGCTTCAAGGGGAAGAGGAAAATGCAAGTGGAAGAAGCACTCTTGCACATTCCAGCAGGCCTCAGCTGTGCCAGAGTGAGTTCCAGGGAGGTGGTGTGGTGGCTAGGTAGTGCAGCAACTTCTCTGCCAGCACTGGCTGTCACCTCAGACATGCAGTGCTACCCCTCTGCCACAGAAAGTTGTTTTCGTGTAATCTGAATGCACGGGCCTGTGTGCTTAGGCTTGATGCCTGACCTCAGATTAGCTGTGATGATCAGCTTCAGCCACTTGCTCTAAATAACAGCCCAGATGTTATTTGAAATTCAAAATATCTAGTGTACTAAAAATGAAAACATTAGAATGCAAAAGAAAGATGTACTCACCAAATCTGAGATCTCACCACTATCATTAGTGGTGTCCTGCAGCCTTTGGATGTTCCTTCAGGAATACTTCAACAGCACCAAACTCTAGGCAATAACATGAGAAAGGTATTTTACATTCAGTGACTTGCAGATAGGGTAATCTGGAGATCTGGTTTTCAAACAATCCTGTTGCACAGGGTACTACCAGTAGCTAGACAAGAAGAGCCAAAGTACCCAAGGATCCACATCTTGGAGTTGTGGAATTCCCTTCCTCTTTACTTACGCAGCTGTGCCCTCTCCTTAGCCATTGCAGCGACTGCATCGTCATAGCTCTCAAAATGCACGTCAGCTTCGCCTGTGGCAACTCCATTGGAGTTGTATTCTATTAGGATCCTTGTGGGCCTCAGAGGAGCAAAAAACTGAAAAAAAGGAAAAACAGGGATCCAAAAAGTGAATGTGTTGAGAAACAATCAAGAGGAATACACCCCATTACCAGAAAACCTCATATTTTTGCTCATACCCCATATCCAACCATGCGGACAGAGCACTTGAGAAGCAGAAGACTCCCTCTCCCTCAGGGTGAAGTTGATGCACAGCCAACAACTAAATTTGATGCGTACTTTTACTGCTACTTACATCTATTATGTCTTGGGCGCTAACTTGTGTAGGAAAGCCCCTCACATGGACAGTGCGTAGTGATGATAAGATGCTCCCAGATTGTGAAGAAGACCCCGAGCTTTCTGCTGCTTCGCTAGCCACTTCTGTGGCAGGGAGGAGAAACATCATTAACACCTGCAATTATCACTTCCCTTACATGAAGGCTGTAGACAGCAGGGTAGTGTTCCCAGAAGCAGACAGCGACGGTGAAATGAAGGTGCCTCAAAGAACACACACATGCTACAGGGCTAGGCTCACCCTTCTCTCTTTCGGCACTGGAGCCTCTGGTGTAATCCAACTCCCTTTCTTCCGCAGTGGATCCAAGCTCTCTTCTCAGTCTTATCATCTCCTTGCGAAGAGACAAATGCCTCTGCATTTCACGCTTTGTACTTATGTATACTTCTATATATCTAGGATTACAAGGAAACAATTACATGGCACTCCCTGTACTTCCACAAGGAACTCAGGAATTTGAAAAAGTACGATTACTGTGCACAATCTTCTCCTGTCTCAGCTCTGCTCACATATTTGCTCTGAGAGCCACAGATGGTGAGTAGTTACAATTTGGGGTTAACAGGCAAGCAGCAGTTTTGAAGAACTTATTTAGATTGTACAGTAACATCTATGAAAGCACTTTTCAATGTGTAATGAGGCACTCACTCTCATGTATAAACCCACATACTGTGAGCCAGTTTGTTCTGACAAGATCTTTAGCGTATGGTGTTACATGAAATTCTTTGAGGAGTAACATCAATTGCTTACATGCCAAAGCTATGTTTTGCTGCAGAAATGCAGCACTACTTGAAGACAGTCTCTCTTTCCTGCAGTAGCATGCATCCTCTTGAACAGCCTTATAAAGGAGACTCTTTTCCCCCCAGTTTACTTCTGCAAACTGCTCTATCCCAATCTCTCCAACTCTCAATTTAAAAGAAATAATAATATATATTACTCAATCCCAGAGCAGACTAATGAAGCCAGCAGATACACAAAATGCATAAGACCATACTAAATACTTCAGGGAACCTATGATTTTACTGCTTTGAAATTGGTAGGATGAAATGTAATCAGGTGTGCATAAAAGTTGCAGAAGAAATACATGAAGATGTAATGCAATGTTATGGGAATCTAGCAAAATCCCACTTATGCTACAGAAAGAAATAGTTGGAAAAAAGCATCCTATTCCCAAGTTTAGTGAAAGTGTAAAGTTGCACTTACATCTCTAGCCATCTATCCCAGAGCCCCTTACTCAGACCCTCCAATGTTTCAGAGCTGGCAAGTATCAGCTGAGCCTCACACAGGTTTAACTATTTGGTGTTTAGTCAGACGTTTACATAGAACAGAAGAAATAATGCCACAGAGAAAAGGGGAATGTGGCTATCCATATTTCCTCTCTTCCCAACAAGAGCAAACACAGTAAGGGAAATAATCTCATGTACAGCCTGACTGAGCTCGCAGCTCAGCATCCATGCACTTGGGCTCAGCACAAAGAACTTTTCTGGACAAATGAAAAAAAAAAAAAGTTGGCAGCAGTTATGGAGACTTTGGAAATAGTTTCTTCAGTAGTTAATATGAAGCTGGTGGGTGAGTCAACTAGAGCCCTATTCCATCACAACAAAGAAGAAAATAATAATGACAAAATGTGAATTAATCAATCCCTATTGGAGGGTAGGAAAGTATGTCAGGTCACTGAATTATTGGGCACACCTGCAGAGCAGTGGCTTAACGTGGGCAGGGGGACAAACACAAAGAAAAGATAAATCTGAGTATGAGATAGCAGGCAAAGAAGCTGATATTACGCTAAGAGACAAGCTGTAAGTCACACTGCATGCTTTATACCAAGTTCTAAAATCCTCTAAACCATAGCAAAACACCTACCTATTCTCCATGTACTCCTTATGCCTTAGTAGGGCTTTAGCTACCATTTCCGGAGCTGCAAACTGCACATAAGCTTCTCCTGTTTTCCTTTCTCCCCGATAAACAAAAGTTATGTCAGTTATCCGCAAACCTATTAGCAGGATGGGGAGAAGAAGGCATTTACATTGTTAGGAACTGCCATTCTGCTGTGGCTTAGAAAGACATCTCTTCCCTAACTCCTTTTGTCTGCACAAATGAATGTAGCAGCTCCTAATCCTGAAATAAGTCCACATCAGCCAAAATATATATGTATATTCAACTTTTTTAAAAATTCCAAATTATTGGTTTCATGTTAGCTTTCACAGAAGCCTTAATTGCCAGGGATAGCACTGCAACAGATAGATTTAAACATTATTTGACTGTTGGTGATCAATTAAAAAACCTACTGCCAGTGGCCTTCACATTTGGCATCATATTGGCTGTCATTGAACCTTAGTGCTGGAGAACTGTGGGCATGCCCACCAGCAGTAGGAGAAACACCAGAAGAAAGAAGTGGTTTCAGTTTACTCTACAACCTGATCTCCTAAGAAACATTTATTTTTTCTACAAACACCAGGAAAGCTTCTTTTCTATTAAGCATATGGAGAAACCAGCTGGCTTGCTTCAGCCCTTAGGGCAGGGAACACACATTCCGCTCAACAGTTTCTTGGCTGAGCAGTTCTGCAACAACTAAGGTATAACTGGCACAAGCTGCCGAGAGAAATGGTGGTAGCTCCCTTCCTGGAAACACTCAAGGTCAGGCTGGACAAGGCTCTAAGCATGATGATGTAGCTGTAGGTATCTCTGTTCCTTGCTGAGGGTTGGACTTGATGGCCTCTAAAGTCCCTTCCAACTCAAAATGATTCTGACTATTCACAGGAACAAGCCATTATTTAAAAAAACGAACTGTAAAAACCCACTAAACTTAGCTACTAGAGTTTTAACATTACCATGCATTATGTTATGATAATATTGCAAAGCCCTACGCTGCACTCTCTTGTCCTGAAGATAACTGAGGCTCTTCTGTCTGAAGAGAAGATGGGGGGAATCTCATCATTGTTTACAAATACCTAAAGTGGAGTCAAGTTGATGGGGGCAGGTTCTTTTCGGCAGCGAGCAGCAATAGAACAAGGGGCAATGGGCAGAAACTGGAAAACAGGGAGTTTCATATTAACACAACAAAGAAATTCTTTACTGTGAGAGTGATGGAATACTGGAACAGCTGCTCAGAGAGGTTGTAGAGTCTCCTCTGGAGATACTCAAGACCTGCCTGGATGCCTTCCTTGCTGTAAGGAACTGCTTTAGCGGGGGGTTGTACTCAGTGATCTCTAGTATTCCCTTCCAACCCCTACAATTCTGTGATTCTGTCCTTTAACAGGCATATATCTTTCTTTCTGGCAATTTCTGTACCAGTAGCAATCTCAATGCAAAAAAATCTGAATTTAGATTCTTTTCTTTATTTCTTTTCCCCCTAAATGAGTGCTGCAAATACTAACGTTAAGACAGACTTCCAGAAAGTCAAAGGCAGCCAATGATCTTCCAGCCAAAAGCTTGTTCAGAAATCTTTGCTTCTAACAGCAACAGTTGCTAACAGTTGCTTCTAACAGCAGGAGGATGGCAGTTTGTGATGCTACTTAAGGTGTTCATGGCTGCACATGCTCTTTCAGCTCTCACTTAAGGGAATGACTGCTGAGCTGAACATGAACTCGGAGCACGAAATACCTCATAAACAGGGAGCAAAAAGTAGTTTGATTTACCTGCAAAAAAATCTGCAATGTCATCCTCTGTGGAGTCGAACGGAAGGCCTCTGAGCAGTACGACTCCATCGCTCATGACTTGCGACTCATACCGCAGGCTCTGCAGTAAGCCATCTACATCTTTATCATGAATTTCATGAACTGCAAGGCACAAAACATGTTTTCCTTCACGGTACAGAGAAGGTAGCACTCTGCATTCACTTTCTTCTAAGGCATCACTTCTCCCCCCCCCACACACACAACTTCATCTTCTTTCCCTGCACTGTTCCCACACAACTTGATGGTCCACATTGGTCACAAGCGACTTTGCTGTTCCCACATAGCTCAAGAAGCTTTGACTTCACAGTGCCCTGTTTGCCAGTTTTTGCTCCCCACTGTCCCCCTGGCACCAGCCCGTTTCTGTAATCAAGCAGTTCTAATTGACTATCATGTTTTCTTTCCATTTAACTTGCACTGCTCAAACCCACCTTTTACGTAACGCGTGCCCATGTATCTCAAGTTCTTTTCCAATGCTTTCTGGACATCTGCTTTTGACTCAAGCTCGATCAAGGCGTCTCCCCTGCGCCTCCCATCCCTGTTTAGGAGGAAGTGTATGCCGTTCTCACCATTCCGAATCTTACAGCCTGGAAATTGGGGAACACAGGACAGAGACATGTGCAGCTGTGTCAAGCGTGGGGGAGCTTTTGATCCCCGACTAAATCTTTGAGTTCTGCACAGGGCTGTTCCCCTGTTCACGCTTCTACCCTCAGCTCTAACACACAGTGCCTCTCACAAAGAAAGGGGTCTGGCGTCCCTCAGGGACATGGCTTAGCAGGCAATGCTGGCGGTGGGCAGACGGTTAGACTAGGTGATCTTACAGGTCACTTCCAGCCTTTGCGGTTCCACAGTTCTATCACTGACAGCTTCCACTGCTGTGTAAATGGACGATGCACGCCCTTACATTATTTTCTTTCTGTTAACTAACTGTTAGCTAATCATTACGTTCCGTAAGAGCACAGTGCACCGTTACGGAGGCCAGGCAGCTCCCTTACTATCAAAGAAGGCCATCATCTCCTTCTTGGTACACGCGAAGGGGAAGCCATGCGCCCTGATGAGAAACACGGAGTCCTCGTTCTCTTCCTTGGGAGGCTCCGGGTCCTGCTCCACGAGCTGCCCTTCCCGTGTCGGCGAGTCGATGACCTGCCAACCGAGAGCCATCAGCGGAAAGGCGGGGAGTCGCCCGGCCGTCCCCCGCGCTCTCCGCCACAGCGCCGCTCGGCCCGCCGCCATCTTGGGCCCCTACCTGGCTGTAGCGGCGCGCGGCGGCGAGGAGCGGGGCCGCGGCCTGCGGCGCTCCCGGCCCGAGGGAGGCGGCGGCGCCGAGGAGGCGGCGGTGCTGAGGAGGCGGCGGAGGGCGCGGGCAGGGCGGCGGCGGCCACGGGCGGCGGCCCAGCAGCAACGCGGCCACGCCGCGGCGGACGACGGCGGCGGCCATGGTCGGCGGGCGGAGAGGTGAGCGCGGCCCCGCCTCCCCTTCCCAGCAAGCTCCGGCAGCGGAGGGCGGGAAGCGACGGGCCCGGGCGGGCGGGATGAGGCGCCTCGGGGGGGCGTTGGAGCTTCGGGGTGATGGGTCGGCCCGTAGTGCTGCCGTCCCGTTACTTTCCCTTTTGTGGTTTCTGTCTGCGTTCCAAAACAGAATCACAGAATCACAGAACCGTAGACATATTCTAAGAGATAGCGCTGTTTCCAGCTGTTGCTTTTATAAACTGCTTCATGTCAGACTCGTATGGCACAGCCGTTGCCGTGACAATAGAACAGCAAACCTGACCGTAGCGTTCCATCTGGACACAGCCCTGGTGAGACGCACCTCGAGTGCTGAGTTCAGCTGTGGGCCCCTCGCTACATGGAAGACATCGGGGCCTGCAGTGCGTCCAGGGAAGGGCAATGGGGAGCGGCTGAAGGAGCTGGGTTGTTCAGTCTGGAGAAGAGGAGGCTCAGGGGGACCTTATGGCTCTGCAGCTGCCTGACAGGAGGCTGCGGTGAGGTGGGGGTCCGACTCTTCTCCTGGTAACAGTGATAGGACAAGCAGGAATGGCCTTACATGGAGCCTGGAGTGGTTTAAGTTGGGGATTAGGAACAATTTCTCTGGAAGAGTAGTGATGCAGCAGCACAGGCTGCCCAGGGAGGTGGTGCTGCAGTTACTGTCCCTGGAGGTGTTCAGGAAACAGATGTGGCACTGAGGAAAGTGGTCAGTGGGTGTGGTGAGGGGGGGCTGGGGTTGGATGGATGGTCTTAGCGATCTTGTGGTCTTTTCCAACCTTCATGATACTATGATTCCCAGTATTTTTTGACTCTTCAATGTGAATTGCATACACATTTTCAATGGAGCTCAATTTTAAAGTGCTTCACCTTCATGTTTTGTTTCGTTTTGTTTTTTTCTTCATGTTTTAAATGTCAGGTTTGTCTTTAAAGTTTTTAAACAAGCAGACTCCATAGGTGAAAAAATAAAAATAAAAATAAAAAAATAGGTAATTATAGTAATTTCTCTCCAATATCTACCTTTTCCTAGCTGTCATAGAATCATGGAATCATTAAGGTTGAAAAAGACCTTTAACTCCCAGCCCACCCCACCATGCCCACTGACCATGTCTCTCAAAGCCACATTTCCACAGTTCTTGAACACCTCCAGGGACGCTGACAACACCGGCTGCCTGGGCAGCCTGTGGCACTGCATCACAACTCTTTCCTATAGGAAATGTTTCCTAATACCCAACCTGAACCTCCCCTGGCACAAGTTAAGCCATTACTTCTTGTCCTATTGCTGTTATCTGGGAGAAGAGGCCAACCCCCACCTCACCTCAGCCTCCTTTCAGATCATTTTAGAGGGCCCTGAGCATCCTCTTTTCCAGACTGAACTGGAAGTTGTCACAGAATAAGCAGATTCCTGAATCCCGCAGGTCAAGGGAGCACTGCATGTTCCTCTTTTATGCACGTGAATTGTTCTTGAAGGTTTGGGGTCCAAGCAAGGTGTAAGGCAGATTCTCCTCACCAGACAGAAGTCTTCTGACCACTTTGCCTCCAGTGCACCTTCATCCCAAGTTCAGTGACAACCAGCACACCACTCTGTCCCGTAGCGTGTCAGTACTTGCCAGTCACCTTTAGAGGGCACCGTTCTGCCGAGCATCTGTCAAAGCTGAAGTTTCCAGGGCATCTCTGGGCTTCTTGGCTAGTGTGAGTGAGAAGTTTTGAATTGGTCACTAGGATCTGGAGGGAAAAAAAAAAATATCATCCTAAGACAACAGAACTTGCATTCTTCACTCTTCAGTGCTGATGTTGAATGAAGCCTGCCTAGCTGAGTAAATCAGTTGTGTTAAGTGTAAAGGGGCTGAAAAGATGCCCCTGGCATGCTGTTGACCACGAAGTTAGTGTCGTCTGATCATAGGAAAAAAGAAAACCCTCTAAGTACATTCTGAATGGACTTATTTTGTATTGGGATGTTGAGTTATCAGGTTATTTGTCACTGCACAGTCTGTCATTGAGAAAATTAATATTCTGTGTGATATATTCTGGAACTATTCCTCAAAGTTACTCCAGCAGCAGGCCTCCCTTCACTTTCCATGGAAGATGGCCCTCTAGCACAATTGTGTGTGTGCAGTGCTATTAGCATTCAGCAGGAGATAAGCTGGGCCTGAGCAAGCTGATGAAACCTAAAGAACAGAGAAGGTAAAGTAAAATGAAGCCCCTGCGGATGGTGTCTGTGCCACAAATGCTGTTGAGATTTGTAGGGATGGTCCTCCACAAATGGCTGGTTTCTATGAAGGTTGTGGCGGGCATGGCATCCGAGTGCTGTAACAGCGCTGAAGGCAACAGAGTACCATGTTTATTCCTCTTTCTACTGTCCAGCAGCTACAAAGGTTCAGGAATGTGGTGACTCCCAAGACCACTGTATAACACCTTGCAGTTCCTGTTATTTTTTTAATGAGCTGCTTTTTATTTTATTTTTATTTTTAGAGAACAGTGACCTGTCCAGATCACAGGTTCAGTCTGATATTTATATTTCAACGCTTTGCTGCATTTCTATTTCTACCTTCTAGGGATTGCCTGTACACAAATTAAATCCCTTCCCTCAATGCACAGACAAGTACCTGATTTGAAAAATTGTCAGGCTTATAGGTTTGATCTAGAATGTGGAGAGAATGCTTGTAGAGCTCAGTATTTAGGCTATTTATATTTCAAACTGAATTTCTGTTCTTATTCAAACTTTTGTTCATCTTGAGTGTTCTGCATTTACTGAGCTGTGTTATAATCTCAGCTACAAAAGCTGAAAACTTTTGAATCAAAGCTCTTTCTCAGCTTGAGGGCCTTTTCAGAGCAATTCCTTCAGCCCTACAGTACAATGGATAAACCAAAATGACAGCTGTCGGGGTTTGGGTACATTCACTGTGCCTTTGCCGGAGCCGCTGAGCAGCTCAGCCCTTATGTAAGGCTGCAGCACTGCCAGTCCGTGCGCTTCATGGCCCGTAGCCATCATGAGCAGACCGATGCTAATCTCAGACATCAAAAGTACACATTATGTAACCGTTTCTCCTGACAGCCACCCAGGCAAAGTATTTCCTACTGACTGTGGCAGTAAGAGGCATTTAATTTTAACTTGCCGCTAAAATAAAATGCTCTGTGGGTAGAAGGAAGTGTATGGGTGGGAACAGAGAACGCAGGTTATTCACGTCCCAGCATGAACGTGCCAGGAAGATTAGCAGTAGTTTTTCTTCTCTGTTGAGTTTCTGTGGCCAACTTAGTCTGACAAACTCTGTTAGAAGTGCCTGAGCCCCGTTTCATGCCCCCTTTTATTAATACAGCCAAAAGGAAAACAGCAAATGTCATGAAATGTTTGTTGAGCCTTTTCTGCCTGGTAGAATGCTTCATTTTAAGAGTGCCCAAAACCACCAGTGTAATTTTCATTTGCTTAGAAATGCGCTGACCTGGCATTTGGACTTGGTCAGGAGGAAGGAGCCAAAATGTAGCAAATGCAATTTCAGCATTTAAAAGCATGAGAAGCTGACAAGTCTTGTTGTTACCACTTGAGAGAAACCCCTGGTGCAATGACAGAAACTGAGTGCTGTGTGGGACTGCAGTGCGTTTGGGTGTACTGAATTTTCCCAGCAATGAATTTCAAAGTGGATTTTCCTCCCATCCGTCTGTGGGTGTGTTATTTGCAGGATGGTCTGCAGGCCCCAGGACGGAACCTTGTGGTCCGTCTGTTACCTCTCTGGAATTCATCTGGCTTCTTGCTAACCAAAAAGAGACCGATTTTCATGTGAAGCGACTCTCAGGAATTGTCATTTCTGCTGTCAGGAGGTGGCACTAAGCCTGCGGTGCGGTTTGTTGGGTTTGAACGCCCTGAAAAGCCAGCCTGCAGCCGCTGCCTGATGTGACATGGATGTCTCCTGCAGCACACTGTGCTCTCTCAGTTTGCCCCTCACAGGGCAACACCAGCAAGGATGCGGTTGTGCTTATTCTGAAAACATCCTGGGCTGCAGGGGTACTGACCGTGATGTACTGAAATATCTGCAGGCAGGAGGACGCGTGGTTTGCAGCTCATGCTCACGCAGGGTGAGGCGGTTCAGGGCAGAGGTTGGGTGACGGTGTGCTGAGGAGCTGCCAGGAGCTTGAGGGCAGGACTGGATTCTTGTTTTACTTCAGTAGTTTGCAGCTGCCCATATCTTCCATTGTGAGGCGTGTCGCTCCCAAGCCGACTGTGGGCCCCAGCTTAGTTAAAGATTGCTCAAAAATCAAACACCCGTGCTTCTGAAATGTTGGAGGCCATTTTGATAGGTTTGTTTAGTCAGGGCTCTTGAGCAAAGAGGGCAGAGATGCAGAAGCAAAGGCCTCTGTTCTTTAATGAATGCGGCTGCTATCTGCGAGTGCGGGGAGCTGAACTGCACCGCGGTGGGGTGAGGATAATGCCACCTGCTAAGGCAACCGGGGTCGCACAAAGAGTGCTACCATGGTGCCTCCCGGGGCCCCGGCGAAAGCAAAGTGAGCCACTCCGTTCCTGCCCTCCACAGACTTGGAAGTCTGTGCACACAAAAGCAATCTGGGGTGAAGGACGCGGGCAGACCAGGCTGCTTTATCAGTAACCCTGGGGCCTTCCTCATTGCCCCCAGAAGCTGCCACCGCAGCCAGCAGCGAATCTCCACCTAAGACGCGGGCCGCCCCGTCGGGGGCTCGCTCCGACAGAGCCGTCACCGCTTCCAGGGCGCGCGGGGCAGACGGCTGTGGGGATGCCCGATTTCCGGCTCGGGACGGGCCGCAAAGCGGAGCGGGCATCTCCGCCGGAGGCCTCGGCGCCCCGCAGCTGGGGGCGCTGCCGCCGGGCGCCCCGCGGCGCGGGGAGGAGCAGAGGCGGGAGGGGCGGGCCGCGCGCGGGAGGCGCCGTGCCGCGTCCCCGCCCCGCGGCGCTCTCCCCGCACACGCCCGCCCTGCGCCGCCGCCGCGAGCCGCGCCGAGCCCAGGCAGCAGCCGGTCCCGCTCCGCCGCCATGAGCTTCTTGTTGTGAGTACCCGCGGAGGGGCGCGAGGGAAGCCGGCCCCGCCGCCTCTGCGGCCTCTCCCTTCGCCCTCCCCTCCTCTCGCCGTCCCGCCGGGCGGGGGCCGCCGCCCTGAGGGAGAGGGGCGGCCGCTCCCGTACCGTTCCGCGTCGCGGCGGAGCGGCGCGCCGCCCGCCCTCTTTGTGAGCCGGCCCGCGGCGCTAACGGCGCTGGCGCGTTCCGGGCTCGGGAGCGCGGCCGCCGGGGCCGGGAGCGGGGTCCGGGGGAAGCCGCGGGAGGCCGGTCCGGCGCGGGGCGGCGGTGCTGCGGGGCCAGCGGGCGGCGGCGGCGGCGCGAGCAGGCTCCCCGAGCCGGCAGTGGCGAGCGAGGGGCGCGCGGGACCGCGCGTTTTGTAATTTCGCTTCGTAGGCAACAACGGAACGAACTTTGGTCCCTCCCCTTGGGAACAAAGACGAGGTACTGCCGGCAATTAACATAAACCGGTTCCGTGACCTATTAATTAACGCGAAGGTGCGCTCTAGGGAAGGCAAGGCGGGCGGCTGCCGAGGGCTGAGGGAGGGCCGTCGCCTTCCCGGCTACGTGCGGGCGCCGCGGGACTGCAGCCGTGGGACTGACAGCTGCGAGCGGCTCCCGCTGATAAGCGCCAGATGTCCGCGGCCTCCTTCGGGGGAGCCGCGCTATCTGGGGAGACAAACCGGCCCGGCGCTAGCTGACATCTCCCGGAGCTCCGCGTCGCGTCCGGCTTCTAACGCCGCTAACGGAGCCGCTCGCGTGGAACTGCGCTGCTGCCGCCTCGTCCCGGGAGACGCCGCTCAGCTGCGGGGTCGGAGCCGCACGCCGGAGGTGGGCGCAAATGACCGTCGGTGGACCCGGGAGCGGCGTTTCTAATGAGAAGAAGCCCAGCTGTCCCCCTCCTTCATCATTCCCAGCTGCTGCAATGGAGAAGGAGGACAGGGTTTCTCGTACAGCGGTGTCCTGGGAGTTTGGTTTGCAAATGAGACGACCTCACGCTCCTTGGCATTTGGCTGACTGGCAACGGAAAAGCACGAAACCCTCCACTCTCTGTTGCAGGCAGTAATGAGATTTATTTATTTATTTATTTTCCCCCAGACACTTCTGAAGCCCAGGAAAGAAAACCTTTCCCCCCCCTTCCCTCCCCCCTCACCTCCATTGTTTCACGTACTGTTGAAAAATAGAAATGGAAACTGAAGTTGTTGCATGGCAAAGCCAGAAATGCTGGCAGAGCTGTCTCAGCTGTTGTTGGCAGAGTGGCCTTTTGCTCAGCTGCAGTTTAGAAATGAATTTAGAAAAAATAGTGTTACCAGGTTGCCTTAGGGAGGCCTAGGAAGCTGCCTGTGTGCTATTGGCAAGTAGTTATTTTCTTTTAAGTTACTGTCCTCTTTTCTTCAACTTTGATTTCACGTGATCTGGGTAGAGCTGTTCAGTGATAGTGGTTGGATATCTTTATATTTAGTAGTTCAACCTTTTTTTTGTGCTGCAAAACCCCATTTCCCACAGTTTTCTGTAGTGGTTTTTCACCAAGGGTTTCCTGGATACAAAGGTAACCAAGTTGTTCCTTTGTCCATGCTGTTTTCTCTGCTTCAGCGTTACTGCTGTCTGATTGCGAACAGGCGCCCAGTTTTGATCTCAACAGCCTGAAGTTGTCGTTGTGCACCCACCAGAAGAGTTCTCTACATCACAACCAACCTGTCACGCAGGTTTATCATCGCTAACTCGGCTGTAGTTTGTCAGTTTGACAGCCAAGTACTGAGAGCCCCGTTCTGCCTGCAGACTTTGTGCCCTGGTCTCTATTGCGCCTGGATAGCACAGGGTGCCGGGGGCCCCTCGCAGCCGTTGCGCCGTCCCTGTCTGCTGACGAAGCCAGTGCTATTCTTCTCTGTTGCTAGGACCAGTGCCACATAAAGCTACGTGGGGGAACAAAATCAAGGGAAATCATTGTCTTCTCTTGTTATGGATAACGTTATAGAAAGGGCGTCTTTTGCCATGAGTCCCTGGATTAATACAGCTCTGTTTTGGCAGCAGTTTTTATTTTCGGCCTCGCCGACTTCTCTTTCTGATTGATTTTTTTTCTTTCTGGAAACACCTCTGAAATGATTTTATAGGTTGTCTTGGATCTTTTAGAAAAAGTAAAATGAAGAGACCTGAACCACAAAGTATCTTTAGTTCCAAAAAGCTCAAATTGAGAAGTTTTCTCTAGGAGGAAATTGTAGCGTGGTTGCAGGTACTGGAGCTTACATCTCCAAGCGAAAAAATTAAAGATAGTTCTGGTAGGCGTGCCATATGGTAACATGCTTGTGTTGTCCTACGCTGGCAAAACTTACGTAAAAAAGTAGCTAGATAATTTATCTTTAAAAGAAAATATTTTTATTATTAAATATGTGAAACTGTTCATTTTTTTTTGGTCTGTTTGTCTTGTTTTTTAAATAAAAGCCATCTCTATGTTCTCTAAGTTCCTGTGTGTGGAGTTCCAGGAGTTTCTTAATGTTGGGTTGATGTAGATAGTCAGAACTGGTGAGATTTCAGTGGGCTGAGAGCTGATGGATGCAGCACATAGTGGTGTGGATGAGCAGCAGTAGTTTGGGGGCATACGTGAGTAAGTCAAAGTGGAGTGACCGTGGAAACTAAGCAGGGGAAAGGTGTACACTTAATTTTCTGTCTCACATAGGGCAGGAGAGCCAAGCAGTTTCTTCTTCTGATGTCTGTGGTTGTTTTTTGTGTTTGCGGAAAGTGCGATGGTTCATTCATTTTTTCCTTCCATCTCTTGCAGAGTAATATTAAAATTAGAGCTGATATTTTTGTTTCTGGATTGCTGAGCTACAGCCTCCTGTTTTCCTGTCTGCCCTTGCTCTTGAAGAACACTGTGGCTGTTTGTTTCCCCTTCTTTGCCTTTCCTAGATGCTGAGTTGGTGTTACTATCCACTGAAAGCTGCTTCTAGAGTGGGCAGTGGTTTTCAGGTTCAGTAGCTGGAGAGAGGAGCCCAGTGCTTCATGAACACTTCTTCTGCAGTTCAAAGTTGAGATGTAGTATCTGTCTCCTCGTTATCAAAGACTCCCGCAGAAGACTGTCATGCACTAATGAACTGGAATTTCAGCCATTGAAAATCAATGTGTGGGCAGTTACAGTCTGTTAGAAGTGGGACATGTGCTTGTACAACAGTCAGATCTCTTTGTTCCTGTTACTTTAAGTACAGGTTTTATAGGACAGAGTAGGGTAAATTCTTTGGTTTTAGGTTGACTAACATAATGCTGCTGTGTAAACTGGGTTCCTAGAGGAGAGATCGAGGGAAAGGTTCTTGAAACGTGTGTGTTGGCTCACCACAGTCTGCTGTTCAACCAATACCACAAGTGATGCAGTCTCTTCCCAGAAGAGTGCTGGGAATGAAATTTCTCTCCAGTTTGCCAGTGACTGAATCAGAGAAGAGATCTGCAAAGCATTTTAACACTTTTCCTGTAAGCTTCATTAACGCTTTCTGGGGGAAGCAAGATTCTTTAAAGGCAGAGTTGGTATGAATTCAGCAGTGACCCAACACTACGTGGGAAGTAAAGCTTTTATTTTTTAGCTGCTTGGTTCCTTTCACTGAATGCTAGCTTGTAGAAATTGACAGTCGCTCATACCTGACGTTTGTGTTGAATATTGTTGAAGCATGTCACTTCAGCTGTGCTGCTAACTGTGTTTGATTCCCATATTGAAAGGCTTGCTGTCGAGGTGTGCCTCTTGGCTGGCACTCATCTGTCACTTCTACAGAAGGGAGCATCAACAACAGAAAGCTTCCAGAAACCATGGCAATGAATACAGCATTAAAGCTCCTCAGAAAGAAGTGTTGGTGTTCTTCTTGCACCACCTGTGGTACAATTCCATAATTTTCCAGTTCTCAGCCTATTGAAAAATGCTTCATGGAACTCCTGTTGCTTTGTTTCCTTCCTCGTCCATCTTTGCAGAAAACCCTAAAACATCTTATGAGGGTGCAGTTTGCTGATGTGCTTGTCATCCTTATGATCTGGCTGAGCAAAGTTAAACCAGCAGAAATCTATTGATTGCTTTTTTGTAGGATTAGTTTGCTGCTAATGTAGCTGTGTGGGGTCATGGAGTAGTGAGACTCGGGGTGGCGCAGGAGGCATTGAAGCAGCAGGAGTATGTGCACGTGGCAGAAGGCAGGGAAGAGCCTTCTTCCTTTCTACTTTGGCAATCTGGTTAGTTAAGCTGTACCATCAGCCCTGTCCTTCAAAGTTTGCTGGGCTCTGCGCACATTGCTGCCTTCTTAGATCCTTTAGTTTTTGCTCCGTGTAGCAGGAGTAGTTAGAAGTGAAGGAACAAACATGCAAACAATGGTGTTGTTCAGTGTGAAAGTTGTGTATGCTACTTGGAGGTGAATGTCCGGTCTTAATTGCTTCCTAATGGTTTGGTTTTGTGCTGCAATTGTTTTCCCTTGTTTGTTCTTCCCTCTTTGTGTTTGCAGTGTAAGTGAGCCTACAAATTATCTATTTGCATTTGTCAGATGAGAACTGTGGTGGAGCAGGGATTGCTTTTAGGGGAGGATTTGGGCACGTGTGCTGTGGGATGGTTTTTAGCCTGGAAGAGATATCTGATGCAGTGCACAATTTTCTGCCAAGTCTTTGGATTTAGGATCTCTTTAAGGCAATAGAGAACAATGGTTAAGGACAGCCCTGGGGGTCACAGTTACCAACTTAGGCTGTATATATCCTGCAAGATGCATGGTCTCCTTTTGTTTGAAAAAGGATAAAAGATTAGAAGCATTTGTCTAGCGAAGAGTGGTTCAGGAGTTACAAGAGTGGCAGTATACTTCCATGCCCAAGGCTAGCAGAATGTTTTGCTTAGAGAGGTAAATTTCCTTGTGCCCCCTTAAATCGTACAGAGTATGCAATAAAAGATTTTGCTGCCAAAGCTATCAATAACCCTTTCACCCACATATCAACTGAAACCACAGAATAAGCTTTGCAATGCTCTTAGCGTTTATATACCAAGCCATTTCCTATTACAGGCTATGGGACTGTAAGAGTTCAGTGCTTTGTCACATCTGCGTGTGTTGCCTCTTTACCTGTGGCATTTTCTTTCTGTTAGCTTTCCTGGCACTTCTTTGCTCAGACGTGATGCTGGCTGTCACTGTTGTAAGTTCTGGTGACCAGCTTTGAGCACTGTATCACAGTGCACTGTGTCTCACAAGTGGTCTGTTAAAAAGGGAAGCAAAGTCTTGTGTTTCTAACATCAACCACTAAATCTAATTCTGATATCAGCCACTAAATTCATGTGTATGAGATGTTAATTCTGCTTTAATGCATGCACAGTCCCTCACTGTGAATTCATGAAGGTAAAAGCAGTTTTTTCTGGCAAAGGTATTTTTGAAACAGTGAATTGCTGATGACTTGGAACTGAATTTATTCACTCTTTACATTATTATTATTTTTTTTTTTTTCAGTTTTCCGTCAGAAGAAAACTAAGGATAAGATCCAGCTTCTTGGTCCTTTCAGGCCTTGCCCTTCAATTCATTGACTTCTAATGCATGATAGAACTTGCAGATTTAAGGAGACTTCCTTCTGTCCATCCATCCATCCCTTCCCATTCATCTTGAAACCCAGCAGCAGCCCTCACTACTTGCTCTTCTGCTTTTTGTGTAAAGACAGTTCTGCCTTGTTCACCCTTTCCTCTCCTTCCTCCTCCTTCAGTTCCTTGGCAGGAATCCATTTCTTTTGTTATTCTCGAATGCCTCCTGTGATCCTGCCCCTATTTCGGCTTACATTTATGTAAAGCTTGCTGCCTTTCCACCTACTTGTTTTGCTTGCCTATCACTGCATATTATCTTTAAATTTGGTTGCTTATGTACAGAGGTAATTACTTGTGTCCTAGGGTTATGAGCACAGCTGATGTACAGAATCTGACTCCCTTCCTTAGTGAAGAAGAATGTATTGCAGATTCCAACTTGGGACACCTGAATTTGCTGTCTGTATTACAAGTCTTACTCCTTTCTTTATGACAAACAGAATAAATGGGTTTAACTAAGCTTTGATAAAAAGCTAAATTCTTTTTTTTCCTAAAGGTGGTGTCATCTGATTTCTTATACAAAAACATTCTGAATCCAGATGACAGTGAGATGTGCTCGTGACGTTGCCTTGAATAAAATAGCCTATTATTTTGGCTTTGCTGGCTCACGTTTGAGTTGTTTTTACCAACTTCAGTACAGTACAATAAGACTTTCTGGTCTTACTGCTGAGTGTTCTAGAGCCAGGGCTCAAAGGGATACTGCAATATCTTCTATTTGTCACATCAGCACATTTTTTTTCCCTGCTGTGGTTGGTATCTCTTAAAATTTCATGTTGCAGTGAGAGGTGGACAAGAGGATCATCTGTGTACAATGTAAGTTTATAGGAGAACAGTTAAACTGATGAGAACTCTGTGAGATGCACAGGCTGAACTAGTGGCCAAAGAAGCACTCTCCTGTGTAGGTAGCAGCTGTTCCACCTCCGATGTTGCGGCCAAGAGTGGTTTCTTGTTATGATTTCTTGCAAGGTATGAATAGATTGTGCTGAAAATACTTAGACCTCATACAAGATTGTATTAAATGTAGGGGTTGTGTAAGATACACTTGGTGATGAGATAATGCAGAGTATTTTTGGAAAGCTTCTAGATTATTCATTGGTGCCTCCTGTCCGTTTCTTCCTGTTGTTCTCTGGGTTATTTCTTGGCTCTGATGATTATTCTGTTACTTCCTGGATCCAGACCCCATTTTACCAATTAGTCCCAGTGGAAGAGCAACCTTAAGGATATGTCATGGGGTTTCTGCTGGGATGTTGCCCAGTGTTTCTCGTCTGCTGTGTTTGCAGTATGTGTGACAACATCTCCTTCCATGTGGGGTTAGAAAAAGCATACAGCCTTGCAAAAAGTGCTGAAGGGAACCCTCTCCTATTAAAGTCAGTTAAGTTTTTTAATGCTGCCTTTTCCCTAAACACATTGGCACATTGTTCTTTTTACTGAAGACTGTCTTATACTGTTTTGTTAGTTTTCTTTTTTCTTTTTTTTAATTTTTTTAATGCCCTGCTGTGATTTCTTAGGTTGTCTGACCAGCTTTACTTTAGTCATTTGTAAGCACTGGCTTTCAAAAGCACTGATCAGCATTTTGGGAAACCGTCCATATTCTGAGGCATGTTCTTCAAGCACTATATTTGGTGTATAAGTAAGGATCTAATTTGATATTTGAGCCAAGTTTTTATTACTGTAATTCATCATCCTCAACAGCATGTAGATTGCATCCTGAAAAGCTGTGCTTGCCGCCTCCTTAAATGTATTCAGAGGGTGTGACTGGTTCCAGCAGATAGGGTTTAGGATGCTGAGGGCATTAGTAATGTAAAGGTGTAGGGAGAATTCAGCTGGGTATGAGGACACTTCTGTCACGTGTGGAATAGTTTCCTTTTGCATGGGACACTTTTGTCCTTGTTTTATGAAATGGGAAGTGTGCTCTAGTGAAGAAATGACGGGCAGACAGATGCTGTGACCCCTTGGCTTCCTTTTCTTACCTCCTGCTCCTCAACCTGAATGCTGCTGATGCTTTCAGTTACTCAGTTAGGTGTAGTAAGTCTCCTTTCTTGATGGACATTTCCACTGTCTTTTCTTTAAACGCAATTGGCTGTGCTGTGGAAAGAAATAACACAGCTTCACAGAGTTAGGAGTTTCCTTGTAGCTCTTTTGGAATTTCCTTAGTTGTGTCTTCTCCAGCGGTACCTTCTAGTCACCGTTTCTGATCACTTGTGGATGCACACACCATGTGTTCCAATTGTTTCCCTCTCCTGTTGGTATTTTTCACTCTGCCTGCCAGGAACTTGAATGTTGCTGCTTCCCTCAGAAGAAAAAGTTCTGTTCCCTTGTGCTCTGCATGCTGTTGGAGTTTCTCATTCCACTCTCCATGTTTCCATGTGTCTGTGTAATGTGTGCAGTAGCATCTCGCTCCCACATCTGTTTGCAGGCATCTTCCTGCTGTCTAACTGACTTTCTTTGGAACACAACATTTTCTTGGAAACAGCTGAGTGACGGGTTTTAAAAATTTCTCCAAAACAGGCATAGAGTCCTCCTGTGTTTGCTTCCTAGGCTTTGCCTTCATCACGCACACAACAAATGACAGAGAGGAGTCTTTGGACATGGCTCAGATTGCAGACTTCAGGGCGCAGTCTCTCTGCAGGTGTTGCTGGTGGAGAGCACAGGGTGTGCATGTGAGCGTACTGTGTGATCTTCTGTTGCAGGCACCTGACTTGTGATTCACATTGTGCTTGCCACTGGGCAAACTGCATTCTTGTTGGTGTCAGTTCTCCTGCAGCACTCCTTGCTGCAGGATACGAACAACATCCCTTTCAGCAACCTTGCAGCTGCTATTTACAGCTTTATCAAGTCCTCTTTTCTTCAAGGGATAACGTGCTGTACATTCATGTACAGTAGAAATAAGTAGATGGCTTTGTAGTGCTGTTGTATGTATGGGAAAAGGTAGGTTTGAGAAAAGAAGCGCAGCACTTACGTATACTGAATGAGGTTTGAACCTTGGTGGAAACTAAACTTCGAAGCATAACTGGGTGAAGTTCTCACTTCTCTTTGAATTCAAGCTGTGCCCTTCATTTTAAATGAGCTAATACTAATTGACAGGAATAAGGATTTCCTGGGAGAAGAGGGGAACATTAGTGAGAGGAAAAAGCACTGTTTAGTTTGCAGAGAACTTAATTAGTGACTGAAGTGATGAAGGTACTGAACTCCTCTTCAGTGGTCCTGAAGGGGAAGAAAAATAAAAAAAGAACAAAGCAGTTGGGGAGGAGTGTTTTGTGTTTGCCTCCTTCAGAGTTCTACTTGTAGCCTGTTTGTGGGGAGGGGAGGGAAAGGGAAGTGAATATCAGAATATGCAAAAATAAATCTAGGTTTGGTTTCGCCTGACAGTTCCAAGGTGTATTGCTGTGTATGTGTACATACACAGTAGATGAGCATGTTAAAGCAGTGAAGGAAACTGGATCTTACTGAAAGAATCCAACAAAGCAGCCCACTGCTCCACTTGCTTTGAAATTTAACTTCATTTGCAAAACAACAAGCTCTGTCAGAGGCTGCACTTCTTATGCCCTGTACGCGTTTCCATTTCCCTGCTGTCTGCTTGTTGGCCCCTGTCTGTCTTTGCAAGTCTGCAGGACAGGCATGGCTGAGTGTCCTACTGCTTTCATTTCATCCAGATTCCTCTCCAACGGATTCTTTGTCATTCTCCTTTCCATGTCTCTGCACTGTCCTCCTCCTTGTGTTGTGCAGCACTGCTGTTAGTCCTTCAGGCTGAGTCACTTCCATGACAGTTGGATGCTCTGGGAAGTAGTTTGTGTTTGTGAGTAGCATATGGCTCTGATCCTCTTGTTTGTTTTGAGGGCTTTCCAGGAGATGAAAGCTTTTTAAATGAACACATTGTACGTGAAACAAGGGAATTGGTCTGCAAGCATAGCAGACTGATGATGACTTCCTAGTTATGGGATGGTGTTCTGGAGGCTTCTTCCTCATGTTAGGAATTGCAGTAAGCTGCCTCCCACTGGATGAACTTCCAGAACACCATTGCCACCCATGTGGGTGGGGTGGTGTTAGGCAGGAGCGTTGTAGCACAATACCTTCCCCCTTGTTCATAGGCACATTGAGCTCCCCGATGGAAAAACAGAGGCTGGGAGCTGCGAAGAAGTGCAGGTGCCTCGTTCTATCGCTGTGGCCATGGAGCACCTTTGGGACTTGGCTCCAAGGGCACCACTGCAGGGGAGGAGCAGGGTGTGGAGGCAGAGCTGCACTGAAGGGCCATCCCCCAGAAGCAGTCCCTGTGTGCTTTACTCAGCTGGCCCCTTCTGAGGAAGGATGGCAGGAGCACTTTTTCAGCTGTGTTCTGGTGCACGTCACAGCAGCCAGCTTATGCTGGGCCGCCCCTGAATTTACTCAGTTGCATCAACTCTGAAATGTGTTTCTAGAAGGAAAAAAGAACATTTCAAAACTGTGAAGTGTATGTGTTATGACAGCTTGCGGCACTGAGTGGTGATTGTTGGAGCAAGAAAAAGCAAAACCATTCCTTAAGGCTGCCCTCGGTAGCCTTACTGGATGTGAGTCATCTGAGAAACTTTTCTAACACGTAGAGACTTGTGTATAGTGCTACCTGTGTTTTTTTCGTTTGTAAGATTATTGATAAGATTGTAACATTTTGATCTGCCTCCTCACATCTCATCCTGTGTGAGACACTACACTGTGGAGATAGTTGATTTTCTGACGAAAGGGAGCTAGATTTTAGTTCCTGTCTTGATGGACAGAGAATTAAAAGCTTGTAAAAATTCCTATTTCACTGTCAGAAAACAGTATTTTCTCCTTTGGTAGAAAGAAGCATTATTTCAGATCAGTTGCTGTGGGGAAAAAAAACAGAAAATGAAAACAGGTTACTATATACCTCTTGAAGAGTATGTTCAGGTTGAAAAGCATGCTGAAAACATAGCTTGTTCCACTGTCCAGCAAGGGAAAAGAAAGGATGGGGAAGGATGAGTAGCAGTACTTCACTGAGAAGAGCAAAGTTGGATGTGGGGTTTTGGCTGGATTTGTGCTTACCCCATTTTTAGACACTGAAAGATAGCACTCCTTTTAGGAACAGCCTGCACTGTTTTGCAGGCATCGTGAGTTCTGTGTGCTGAAAAATCAGAGTATTGTTTTAAATCCCTCTGGTCTGTGATATTTTATTTTTAGATGAGGAAACCTTTAGATTGGTGTGTTTTTTAAGCGTGATTTAAAAGAAAAAGCAAACCACAAAACAAGTGTTAGAAACTATGCTTTTTCCTTCCTTTTTTTCCTTCTGAAAGGTTCCCCACCTTTGTGTTTTGGGACTGTTAACCTTGGCTATTTTTACTGTTATTGTTTTAAATCTGAATTTCTTTTTAGACTGCTGTGCTCAAGGACCCAGGGCTTTTAGGAGGAAAGATGTTCCATGGAGCTTTTCTAAGCACACTGCTGTAGTAGAAGTGTGCTGAAGCTGGAAGGCCTGAACTTGGCTTTCTCTCTGTGGGTTATAGTGTGTGGCAGCAGCCTTCTGTAGCCTGGGTAACTGCCTGTGACGTGGGTGATAGGTGAGGTACTGACACAGACGTTCCTCACGAAGAGTGCATCTCCCAAGTGTGGTGTTAGCTTTGGGAAAAGGTGCTTCTCAGGCACCCTCACCATGATGTCTCTAATTGCAGTCAGTGGTGGAGTAGACAATTAAGTTATTCTTATATGTCCTGCTCACCGGACTGGGAAACTTTGGCTGTGTGCAACTGATCATTTTCTGTTACTGTTTTGTATATCAGTGTGTGTATAAATAATAAACAACATGTATTCTGTACCTGTAGGAATGAGTATGTGGCTGTAGAAATTATTCAAATCGGTGCAACCGGTTCTTCCTTAAACAAACAGCCAACAGCAACAAAACCCTGGCTTGGAATTACCTTCCTGCCACTGCCTTATGTTTCAAGAGAGCTGCTGTGTTGTGTGAAGAGTTGGCAACTCTTAACTCTTTTCCAGACGGGCTGCTTCAATTTCCTTAGTGATCTTGGCACAGTTTACGTTGCCCTCCATGGAAAGACAATTCTTCTTTTTATGGCTTAACATTTGTGAGCGTTATTTTTGTGAGGTGGGAGCGCTCTCTGCAAGTGTATTGCTTTTGTTCAGAATTGTAACAGTGATGGTGTCTGAAGAATGTATGCAGAGAGAGGTCTTTCCAATGAGAGCTATCAGCTTGTGCACTTCCAGTCTCTGTTTATACATACGCTTGCTGGTTTTTAACTCCTGGGCTGCATTGAATTGCCTCTTAATGTTGAATTGTAATGCAATATTGGAATATCTTGGAGCACTTTCCTAAGTTTTCTAAACTGGAGCTGGCTGTTCTGATAGCACCATATCTCATTTGAAGCCATTTGCCTGATCCTGTGGTTACAGAATCACAAAATGGCTTAGTTTGGAAGGGACCTTAAGGTCTACCCAGTTCCACCTCCCTGCCACGGGCTAGTTACCAGCCACTAGATCAGGCTGCCCAGGGCCCCTTCCAACCTGGCCTTGAATCCTCAATTCTTGGTCATCCTCATAGGAAGTAGTATCCAGATGTTAGACCAATGTTTGCAAAACTCTGTGTAGCTCTTGCATAGCTGGGCTCTGAGGTTTCTCATCTTGCCCCAGAGCATGGCTGAAGCACTCATTTCTCTGTCCTGTTGCACGTGTAGCTTCTGGCCACAGGATGGAAGCTTCCTTGCTGGCTTTGTCTGCTGTAGGCTGGTGGTTCTTTGTCACACCTGCTGTGTGGTGGTACGTCAGAGGAATATGAGTTGTAGAATACTTGTTTCCTGAATTCTTGTGTAGGTTTTGGTGCCTCCAGATTGAAGTGAATGATGAGATGTGCTCATTTTAATAGGTGGGAATCAGACTGGAAAATAATTGACTTTTTGGTATTACAGGAGCTGAGGAAAGCAATGCCTGGCTTGCACACCTTCTGTCTTCAGAACAGAAATGTTGTGACTACTCTTTGTTATAAATAGAAATGCTCAAGTAAAATCTTGTCAGTGCAGATTTTGAACATGTACGATTTGAATTTTACCTGCTATCCTTCTGATGCTGTGATTGTCATAAAGAATAAGCTTTTGCGTTCTGAAACGATTGATTTGCTGTCTAAAAAGTAGCTAGAGGTTTTTATTTTAATTTCTGTATTGGCATCTTGGCAATTGGAAACTAACATGATCATACTCCAATGTGTCTATTCTTAGTAGAATTTTTAATTTGAAACCCATTGTTATTGTTTGAAGGCCTGAAATGCTTGCTTTTCTGGAACTTAATTCTTGCCTTACAGTGTTTCTGTGTCTCGGAGTTTAAAAAGAGGCATGTTGGGAGTAGGGAGGTGCTCAGCTAAAACTTGGGCCTTCTCTGCTAAGTGTACTCATTGGCCTGAAGCAGTGAGTCTCTGCCTCAGTTTCCCTGTGTATAGCAAGACACTGATGATGCCTACTTCAAAGATGCTTTGTAGGATTAATTAATGCTTAGGAAGGCCTTTGAAGATGAAGAAGCAGGATTTGAAATATGAAAAGTTTCCATGCCCCAGGTAGAAATGTTCTGTGTGCTGACTTGAATTTGGCTTTTTCCAAATCTCTTGAGCACCTCCAGATGCTTGGAGGGACTTATTTCAGATGGACTGTGGTGGTGGGCACTTTCAGGTTACCTCCAGAGGTTTGTTACTTGGAGGAAAGAATGAAAGATGATACCCCACAGCCTCAGCAGTATGTACAGGTAGCAGGCTTATCCTGAAAAAGGGGCCACTGCAGCATTTTCCAGTTATACTTCCCTAGGGCAAGCTTCTGTCCTTTCCAGTGTTTGATAAACCAGTCCATTGATGAGCCCTGTATGAAATGATTTATGGTAATCGTAGCACTGTGTTCTTAGCCTCTAACATACTGTAGAAGCAGCGCTGTCTTTACTTTCCATGGATGTGAAATAGTTGTGATATTTTTAAATAAGGTTTTAATTTCTTGGAAGATGTGTCAGTTCTGCACATGATGTGTGCTTAGGGGTGCAGGGGAAAAAAAGAGAATTTTTAGGTTTCTTTGTATTATCTTCATGTTGGTATCTCCTCTTTTCCATCTATTTTGCCAATTGTGTAGTGACTGCATATTTTATAGGCACCATGGTAGCTTTAGGTGCTCTAATGAACGTGAATTAAGGGAAAACTTGGTCTGGACTTTATCACACAAGAGGGATTTGAGGAGGACTTTGTAGCCCGGTCCACGTTGCAGTGGTAAGAGTTTGAGGGTGACTCTGTGCTAAGAACAAGCTGTGAAATCTTCACACACGAGGACTCTAACTTTTCTGTTTTAATTCAGGTTTCTGTGGAGATGCAGTAGGCCCTGTAGAAGTAGGTAAAATACTCTGGCATTCTAATGAACAAATATCTTGAGTATGTGGAGGTCTAAGTCAGGCCAGCCAAAGTGCTTCCTATGGGAATGTGAAGGTTTAAGTGGCTCCTTTCCCCCAGTTAAAAACAAATCAAAACAAAAAACATACCAGGAGGTTGAGTTGCTTAAATTTTAAAGGATTTGCCAGTGCTGCGTTTGAAACTGGAGTGGGCTGTGAGGCAAGCTGGTAAGTGTGGTGGAAGTAGAACGCCTGAACGTTTTCCTTTCTGGAAGCATCATTCTGCAAACCCTAGCAGGCCAGCCTGCAGAATCTGCATCATTAAAAATGCTTCCTGTCAGCAGACGGCAAGATAAAATTACAGCTTTGGAGGAAATTTGGTTCTTGCTCGTAAGCTCGACGTGACGTCGTGGTGAGGCTGAGCAGCATGTGGGCTCCTGACACTCCGTGCGGCTCAGACATGTGGCTTCCTAGCCAGGCTTCCAGAGTCGTCCTGGCACTGTGAGTAATTGCTTTGAGCACATCCCATGATTTAGTGCTAGGGTGAGCTGCATCTGGCTCTGCTGTAGCTGCACTTACCTTTACAAATAGAAGGGCATAATTTGCTGGAAATGCTGGATGTGGGAGTAAAGAGAGCAAAACGTCCTTGGAATTGAAAGAATTTTGGGGAAGCCATTACTTTCTGCGAGTCTGGGAATTGGTTGTGAGAAATAGTGGGTCTAATGCAACATTCTCCCCTTTTTCTTGAGCTTTTTCTGTCCAAGGAAAATGGGATCTTCAGTGTGGTGTTATTGAGTTTTCTGTCATGCATCTGAGTTAATGTGTTGCTTTGCAGCTGAAGGAGAGTTCAGAGGCTCTCGGCAGGGAAAGGCAGGAGTGGCCTTTGCGGTGTAAGTTATCAGAAGGAATGGTTCAGGGTTGCAGCTAGTTCTGTGACGATGTATATGTCCTACTTGATGGAGCCTTGCTTTACTGTGTGTGTCATTGGCCACCAAACTGAACTTTGGAAAGTTAAGCTTTCCACTTTACACCCAAGAAGTTGGGAAAATAGATATGGAACAAGAAGACTCTATAATTCTGCCATATGTAATAGAACAGCATAAAAGGAAGAAATTTAAAAAAAATTGTTTTTTCCCCCAAGAAGCTTTCATCTCAGCATTGGGAATCATTGTGTAGGAATAAAATGCTGCTGTGCTCAGGATTTAGGGAGAAAGCAGTGTTACCATTCAGAGGGTTGTTTGACTGATGGTGCTGAAACAGAAATCAGTGGGGGATGGCTTTGGTGAAAGATCAGGAGAGCTACTGAGCTAATAACGTAGCTGAACCCATATTTGCAGCAGCATTTAGAACTAGACTGCTGAAGAGCAAACTTAGCTGATAAGAGGTTTGGTTTAGAGAAATGGTTGCGTCCCTGAACTTTGTATTAAGGAGAGTGTGAGCATGTGTGCAGTTAACTGACTTCACATGTGAACTGCACAAATGCATGGAATTTTGATAATGCATTGCCAAAATTGTAGATATTTCCACAGCATGGGATTACTAGCAGCCTGCATTTATCCTAATTGCTTTTCCTTTGGGATGTCTGTCTGCCTGCCTTTCGCGTGAGGCCATTTCCTGCTGTGTTAGGATGGCTGTGCTGGATTAGAGAAGCAGGGATCAGATAGGTAATGGAGGCAGATAGAGATATGTAAATAGGAGGTGGCTTATTTGGGAGAATTGACACCAAGCATTGTGTATCCTGTTAGAGATTTTGCTAATGGAAAAGAACAAGCAAACCTGTATGTGGGAGTGGGATAGCAGGGATTGAATGATACTTGTTGATTTTCCAGCATGCTGTGCATTCTGTGCTCCTTTGACCATAGGAGGTCTCTGCTGGGTGTTCCACTGACCTGTGATGGCTTTGTTTGTTATCTTGCCATCTCACAATCTGGGGTGTGAACTCTTACCCAGACTTTTCTCAAAATAGGCTGTGCTATTTAGGGAGTTCCCTCCCAGTGCTTGCCTTGTGCTTGGTTCTCTGAAGCTCACTCTTCCTGTCTAACCTCTGTTAACATCCAATAACGCTTAGGTGAGTTACGAACTAACTTTTTATTAGCTTCTGCTTAGTGTGTTTTCATAGCACCTCCTCTCCCTGAACAAAGATTTTCTGCTGAAGCTGGATGCTGCTCTTTGTAATCTGAATCATTTCGTTAAGTCCTCCAACTGTCTGGACTGAGCTTTTCTCATAGCACTTGGAGTGTTCCATCTTCCTAATAGTAGCCTCTGTAATGAGGCTGTAGATGTTGCCTTAGGCAATGACACCTGACCAGTTACAACACTTAAGTTCTTCAGTCATCATACCCATATGAAGAGGACAGTATTATGGAAGATACTGCTGTACATTCGGTTTTAGATTTAGGTTTTAGGAATTAGAGAAGGTATGTAAACTGATAGGAAAGGGAATCTTATTTTCCTTTGTGTTTGATGATGAGTGAATGACCTGAGCTGTAGAGTGGTGTTCCATCAGGACTTGGATTCCTTCATTGTCATATTACAACACGCAGAGCAGAATCTTCTGAGCAGGTCTGGAAATGCTACGCATGCCCTTATCTTGTGCTGGTTTTCTTCTGTTTACACTGACACAAGTGGGGAGGTAATGATACTTGTCTCTCTTGGCCCTCAGTTGCTGTGAGTATTGCCTTGCATCAGCCCTGTCTGTGCAGACGTACACCAAAGTGTTTGCCAGATGCTTTAAATTGTGTTGTTACTCCCAGTGTTGGCCTGGTGGCTGTGTATTCCTGAAGAAGAAAACCTGCACCTCAAAGCAGACAGTTAAGTGTTCTGATTTATTTTTTTAATTTTTACTTGTTTTTAACAAGTGCCTTTTCTTCTGATTGAGTTTGAGCCTGACCTAGCAGCAAATGCAGGTGGCTGGGGAAGTGGAAGGGGAAGGCAACTCCCTGAGCCACAGTAGCTCCTTCCTCCCACAGGGAGGCAATTATTTTATTCAAGATTTGAATCTGGTGTCCTTGCTTGGGGTGTAATGCACACGACTGGTCATGTGTTAGGAGTGTCCTGTAGCAGAATGTATGGGAGCCGTACATTTCCTACTACTGGCTCTTAGGTTCGTTTTGTAGCTGACTGCCTTCGATGTCCTTCAGCATTGATGTAGTGTCTGTATGATCTGTAGAGTCATAGAATCCTTAGAGTTGGAAGGGACCTCTGAAGGCCATCTAGTCCAACTCCCCTGCAGCGAACAGGGACACCACAGCTAGATCAGGCTGCCAAGGGCCTTATCCAGCACACGGCCCATTCAGCTCTACCATCCTGTGGTCCCTTTTAGTCCAGCGAAGTGTTTCTTTATGAGAGTTAGGAAACAGGATTACTCTGGAGGCCTACAGGATGGAGGGTTCACTGTTATGTGCACTGCTGTGCTGTGGCAAGGGAGAGTTCAAGTCTGAGGCCATGTGAACACTCATCTGTTCCATACCTGCAAAGATGGTATTCACCTTGCCCCTGCCAACAACTGGGAAACATGTTTATCTCCTATTTTATTATGTTTTCTTCTTCCACTGCTCTTTCAGGGTTAAGTTTAGATGTAACCTAGCTGAAGGCATTTTTGTCACATGCTTGGCATCTGATTTTTCTTGATCACCTGAAGTATTTTGGAAAGAAAAATTTTTGTTGTGTGCATTGTATCTCTGCTGGAGCTGTTGGCATGTGCAGTGGTAGAAACAAGTCGTCTTTGTTAGTTTTCTGCTGGTGGCTGTAGTGTTGTGTACTGGGGAAAATGAAACACAAAATAGATTGGGTATTAGGAAAAGGTTCTTTACCAGAGGGCAATGGGTGTGGAACAGGCTCCTTAGGGCTGTGGTCATGGCCCCAAGCTTTTATGCAATGCTGTAGACATAGGGTTTGGTTTTTGGATGGTCTTGTGTGGAGCCAGGAGATGGACTTGATGGTCTTTGGGGTTTTTCCAGCTGGGGTTGTTCTTTGATTCTATGAAACAAGTTTTTTGGAGTGTTTATGTTTGAACGGGTAGCTGTACTACAGTTGCCTCGAAGATGAGCTACAGCCCTTCACGTTCAGACATCCAGTGAACCTGAGAGCACCCTTAGCCCTGTTGGCAAAAATCTGTGTCCAGCTCTGTGGAGAGCTGGTGAAAAACGGGCAGACTTGTATAAAGAATTGAGAACTGGGCAATGTTTGCAATGAAAATTCAGCTACCTGAATTTCATTTCTTTCTGCTTCCTTCACTGGAATTGAGAGCTCAATTTTCCTTTCCCAACTTTTTTTTTCTCAGTTTGTATGCTGAAACATTCACAAACGTAGCTCATTTTACATTTATTTTCAGCTATTTACTTTTGCATGTCATGTTTCTGACGTGTAAGGGAACAATGTGCTACCCAGGCTCACTGCCATCATTTAAAATTTAAGTATAAACTTTTTATCCCTTGTCAACCCCTGTTGTTCAAACAAAACTAAGGCCAGTAAAATGACCTCTGTGAAAGTTGTAGAAGTCACCATCTGTATTTCTTGTCAGACTGGTGGGCTGAAAGTTCTTTGTGCTATGAAACCAGAGGATAGTGGTGTAGAAAGTTTATGGAAAGCGTGTATCCTTCAGATAAAGAGAGTGTTTTTGAGCAGCTGTTCCTTAAAAGTTAAGTTCCTAAGCAATACCAGATAGTTGTAAAATGTATTTCATGTTGCCATTTTTAGCTGTCCCGTCCCCCTTTTGACATTTATGTTTGGATCTAATGCACTGCTGGTGAACTGAGGTAACTAAGATACTGTTCTGAATCAGCCAGGCCTGCGGAAAGTATGCGTTGCTAGATAACAGCAGCTTATTTTCAAGAAATTCGTAGTACCTACTTAACACACCATACTTGATGTAAAAAGGCAGTGATCTGAACAGGCTGGCTCTGCCATTTTAGTGTACTTTTGCAGGTGGGATGCTATTTTGTTTCTCTTGAAAATGGATGCTTTAGAATGTGTTTGTGTTTTGTTGGTTTTTCGTTTTTTTTTTCTGTTATTTGATGACTTTTGTTATAACAAATTCCATGACTGTTTTGAATAGAGAAGGATTCTTCTTGGTTGAGCTGCTGTAGTCTTCATTTGTGGCTGTGCAAAGTCTGGAGAAGGAAATATTTCTGGTCTCATCTTGCCTATGATCCAATGTACTGAGAAAAGGGGAAAGGAAGCTGAATGTTCCCAAATGTCCAGCTGGCTTAATGTTAAGGTGAACAGATGAGAAGGCAAGGGTGCAGAGGATCATTTAATTGGCTTAAACAAAGCAAGTCAAAGCACCTGTTGTGTTGGCATCCCAGTTTTTGTTAAATTCACATTCTGATGTGAAAACATAGGTGTTGGGAAAAGTGTTTTAAGGCTGATACTGTGCTTGTGAGCAACTTGTCCAGTGCTTGCTTTTTCCCCTTCCCTTTTTGCAAGTTGTCTAAACATTTCCTCTCCCTTTCACAGTGGCAGTCGCTCTTCCAAAACCTTCAAACCAAAGAAGAATATTCCAGAGGGATCTCACCAGTATGAGCTGCTTAAACATGCCGAGGCCACGCTTGGAAGTGGTAACCTCAGGATGGCTGTTATGCTTCCAGAGGGTGAAGACTTAAATGAATGGGTTGCAGTTAACAGTAAGTTGTCTCCCAATCTCACTCACTCTTTTACATCAGGAGGGTGCTGAATGAGGGCTGATACTTGTGGGAAGACAGCTGTGTACTTCTTTCTAGTGATGTTTGCACTGCTCTGCACTATGTTGCAATGGGGAGCGGAGAATGTCCTATCATTTAAACCGAACAGGTGCTGAGTGGCACACTCAGGCAATACTCCTTAAGCTTCTTGTTCCAAAAGTATGGTCTTGTCTTTAAAATAAATAAATAAATCTTAGTGGTTAAATTGTGAGCACTTGATCACAAAGAATTGTTAAGTTAAGATAGAAATGCCCCTGTTGTTTCTAGAAAAGAGCTTGTATGTGTTGTCTTAATATGTTTAAGCTAGTTCTTCAGCCAAAGTTACCTGATAGTTTGGACAAGCCTCTACTAAATATGCTAAGTATAAAACCTTTATTTAGGTGAGTGTGAGGGCCAGATCTACAATGTTGAGACTACAGTGATGTGTGGTCTGTCTTTCCTTCTGCCTGATGCAAACCTAGAGACAGATCTTTGCAATATTCCTAACATTAGTCCCTTCCTTCTGTTTCTACCAAGTTGTGAGCCTTTGCTTTGGTAAATCTGTTGATTTTAGCTTTTCTAAAGCTGCTTTTCCTAGCTCTTTTTTTTTTTTTTATATACAAGAGCAGGTCAGTGAGGCCCAAATTGGTGTATTCTGACTGCCTGTTTCCTTCTCCCTGCAGCATGATTTTGCTGCCTTCTTCTTATCCTTTGAGAATGGATTAACTGAAATTGCATTGTGCTCTGTAGCTTGTGCAGGGTTTTGATTGCCACACACTCTGTGCCTTCTCTGGGTATTTCCTTGTCTTTTGTCTGTGGCGTGGCCTGCAAGTACACTGTTGATTGTGCACTGCAGTATAAATTACCTACAAGCTAAATGTCTTCTAATTACTTAGTTCTGTATGTTTCTTTCTGTTCTTTGACGTGTTTGGGAAGTGACCTGTCATTCTGACTTCTACCTTTGAGTTTTTTAACTGTGGGATATAAGCTGTAACTCCTTCCAGGGAATGCTGAAGCTGCCAACAGCATTCTTTATACAGATTTGTTCATATTGCACTGCAAAACTGGCTAGAATAAGAGCCAGCCTGTTTCTATGAGTAAGCATAACTAATGATGCCTGAGACATTGCTTGCATTCTTCCCTTTTGGGGGTCCTTCATTCTCTGGCTCTTCTTTCTTGTGTGGCAGTGGTATTTTCATCTCCCAAATGATTTAGCCACTAAATTAGCTGCCTGGAAAAAGGCAGTAAAGCATTTGAGAAGAGTGGGAGCTGCCTTTTGCTAGCATTTGCATTTTGTGATGAAGTGGTGCTCTTTCATGCCTTCTTGTAATACAATGGGAGGTATAACCTTTATTCTTCATTTTTTAGAAGTGAGTAGCACCTTAGATGCTCTTTGACTTACAACGTCTACCACACCTAGTACTAGCTAATGGTAGCTGTGAGCTTCTTCCATTGATGGAGATACTCAAAGAGGAAAGGAAGTGTACGACTTCACACATTCCTCCTGTGCTCCACTGTTACTTGCTTAACTCCTAACCTTAGAGATGCCTTATGGGAATGAAGTGACTTATATGGAGATTTTAAAAGTATGTGTTAGCGTATTTAAAAGAAAAATGAGAAGTGTGCAATCAGTTTATTTTCATTTGACTTCTTGATTAGAAACTATTAAAAAAGCCCTTCAGAAGTACAATTCACCTCTATGCTTGTAGCAGATTAAAATGTACACCAGACATTGTGCACTTAGAGTAAAAAAGCATGTGGAAAAAGTAACCTAAACCCTCAAAACTTAAGAACCATGAGTAAAAAGAGGAAACGAAAATGCGAAAAGGCGCTGTACTGCTTTACACATGTTGGGAAAGAGGATCTTGCCTTTTCCTTGTTTGTCAGACACTGCCGGCTGTGGTGGATGGGTGATGTGTCTCAAGGCATTTTGAGTCTCGCAAATGTGGGATTTGCAATAATCAGTCATCTTGTCAAAGCCTGCGTGGGTTTTTTGAACACGCTTGCCCCAAAGCAAATGCTGGTCTGTGGTTTCTACTGGGAGCAGCGATTGGAAACTTAATTAACAGTTCTTGTGTGCACATAAAAAAACAATGGCTACATTTAACTGCTTCTTGCTGCCTCCGCAGTGTTGAATGTCACACAGTGCTGTGGGCAGTGTGCTCCAACTGCACACCCAGAGAGGCTTTAGAGGCCCTCCTTATCATCTGTAACTTTATCAACAATTGTCAGTGTTGTCATACCATTTCTTTGCTGTTGCTTTGCAAGGGAAAGACATGTTTTGTTGCTGGAAATGATCTGCAGCAGGTGCCTGCCATAGTGGTTTTTATATACTTCCCTCTTTTGGTACCTGGGAAATTGTGTGGTGCAGTTGTAGTTTTATATCCTGCATCTGCTGAGCAGCAGCTGGGATTTGCTGCCGTGATGTGCATGTAATCTTAGATGTTTACATTCCTGAATAATCAGTGATGATACATACCATATTTAGCCCTTTCATTCCCTTAGCCATCGCTTACTTTAATAGTATACAGTATCTACTGGTGTTTACAGTGAAGATGTCAACCTACATCTCATTACAGCATAACTGTAATTTTCTATAGATGTAAGCAAAGAATGCAGATCTGGGTTGACTGTAAAGTAGGGCTCTGGCTCCTCTTTGGCATAGCACCAGATTGAGAGGACGGTGTGTCCGTTCCACCGGGTCCTGCATATTGCTTATATGAGTATTCACTGCTCACTTCTGGAACTAGTGACTCTAAAAATATCAGTTTTTAAGTTAAGACAAATGTGTCTGTTTACCTACTGCTGAGGCTGGTTGCAGGAAAAGCATTCCTGTTTGATCAGAATGAAGAGATTTGTTTTATCTGTTAGTTTGGATTATGTGTGCCTATTTAATATTAAGGGTTTTATTGGAGTATTCCTGAAATTTATCTCAATAAAGAAACAGTTTGTCATTGGCACCCTGTATTGGCAGGCATTGCATAGGTAGCACTGATGTAAACTTAAGTCTGAAGTCATGCTGAGCTCAGTCTATGTACCAGTTTCCCATTGTGAGGATCAGCCTTTTGGATATGATTGCAAAATTGTACCTGGAAAGGCTCCTTTTGTCAGAAGTGGAAGGCCTGGTGCTCAAAGCAGTAGAAGCAATATAGTACAAACTGAGCATCGGGGCGTTCAGTCCATTTGTACTTCATCTGTGGTTTCTTTCAGGGTGAGAGCATGTCAGTGGAATGGTTAAATTTGCAAAGCGTTGTAGTTAAATAGGAGTTGAGCTCTTCCATGCTTATTTTTTGTTTTCATGTTATTGCTGAATTTCATCCCTGCACATGATGAAAACATGAGATAGATGAGTAAGACACCAAAGCTGCTCACACAAGTTTTAGGTTCCTGTATACTTGGATTACTTGAGTTCATCCGGAAGTTAACAGGAGTGGCTGCAGAATGAAGCAGGTGGAAATATTTAATAAAATTGTTACATTGGAACTTTGCTCTTAGTACTAAGAATTCAACTTTAATTTTCTAGAGCTCAGTGTTGGTCCCTCTTCAGTTTTAACCCATGACATCCTTTGTTAATTATTGGTAACGTGCTGTGCTCTCTAACAGGTGCACGGGGGGGGCATTCTCTGAAGGGAGTTGAAGTGGGCTTTTAGAAACTGATCACACGATTCGTAAAAACTTAATCTGCTGTAAGATCACTGAAGAGCTCTAAGTGCTTGAGCATCTATTTACAGTAGTGAAAACAATGGGAATTGTTGGATATGTTCACTTCTGGCCTTTTATTTCAATAATTCAGCAGTAGACTGCTTAAATGAAACTTCGAGTTACTCTTCAACAGAAATATCCAAGGATGGTTTGTAAATGAGGAAACTTTGTAAGCTAAATATTAACTTGTGTTAATTAACTAATCAAAGGAATAGAAGTCACTTGATGTTGCGACCGTATGCCTTACATACCCCCTCACCTCATCACCCGTTTTTGGTTTGAACATATCATAAATATTCATTGTAAAGACAGTCTTTTGGGATAGAAAGCCTGAAGGACATCAGGGTCAACAGATGGGTAACAGTTGCTGTACTTCAAAGTTAACACTTTTTTGTTGTTGTTAACAGACCTGCAAGGAGAATTTGGGGTTCTAATAAAGTACACCAAACATTTAGAAGAGTATATGGCAGCTTTCTCTTACCCTTTTACTTTTTTTTGATTTTATTTTATTTAAATTAAGATTTTGCTATAGTGAACAGTTAAAGAATTCTTGCAACCAAGAACTGGTGTTCTGAATCTCTTTCTAATACATCTTACAAAGAAGTATTGACGAGGTTCTATCATGAAAAATAATCCAGGACCCTTTTCAGCAGCATATGTTTTACAGTTCAGGCTGTAGGAAGTTTGTTTTGCAATTAAACTGCAGAGTAATAATGAATGATTTAAATGCTTTGCAGCTGTTGACTTCTTCAACCAGATCAATATGCTTTATGGAACCATTACGGACTTCTGCACAGAGGAGAGTTGTCCTGTGATGTCTGCTGGCCCAAAGTAAGATCAATTTTACTCATTGTTCAGTGTGCAATTCTTGGGATGATTTTGCATTCAAAAGACTCTGGCTCAGCTGAGTGCCAGAGAAAGGATAACCTTTGTGAGTAGAAAGGATGTCTTCTTTTGTTATGTGTGGAAGAAAAAGCTTGATCCTTTGCAAGGGCCTAGGGAATTGAAAGTTTTTCATAGTACTTGTTTTATTTAGCCTGGGAAGTAGCCTGACCATCAGAACTGCTTTCTCTTTTTGTTCTAAGATGTTAATGAGTCCCTCTTAAATTAAGACTTGATGCTTTCATCTGCAGGCATTCAACTAGGAATAAGCAAAATCTTTCTTTGAGGTGTTTGACTAGGTACTATAGAAAGAAATTTTTGGCGACAGGTTTGAGTAGTCTGACCAAGAATTCCTTGCCCTTTCACTCACTGAAGTTTCACTTCCTTGATTGTTGCTTACGCTTTTGTGCAGGCATCCAGCATTGTGTTTTTGTTTGCTCTTCAGCTTCCTAGTGTTTTTCAGAGAGGAGGATACCTGAATTTGTAAGCAAGTAGTGATGGGAAAGCACTGCTTCCTTTTTACATTAAAATCTTAAATAAGCAACAAAGAAAAACAATCCTCTCCTCCACCTTTTCCTGCTTTCTGATGATGTATGTTGTTACTGTCTGAAGGCAATGATCCCAAGGTGGGGAGCTGAGGGCAAGGAAAAGAGAGCTGCTGGGGGAGAGCTGCTGAGAATGGGAGGATATGAATTCTGCAAGGTGAAAGCAGCCAGACCAAGGAAAGGTTTGGAGCTGTGTTCTTAAACTAATGATGGCTGCTGCAAAACATCAGAAGCAATGTAGGCAAACAGATGTGCTGCTCCAAAATAGGGAAGGAGGTGAAAATGCAAAAGAAAGAAGTTTACTGTTATACAAATGAACTTTGGAATGAGCTTGTGCAATGACATAGCCCATTGTCTGCTTTGTGCTTCGGCATGCAGAACAGGCTCTCGGTTATTAAATGAGAGCATGAAAATATTTGTTTGCTTTATTGTTTGACTGATGAGAAGCAGTTACATGGGGATGGAGGTTAATTGCTGCTTAGCTTGCTGACTGCTGGACTAAACAATTTATTTCTTTCCAAAGAGACTGACAACCATTGACAGAAACTTATGTAGTGCTCAGGCCGTTACGAAGCAGGCTAGAGAAGAGACGCTAGAGACTAGGAAATGTGTTCTGCCAAGTTTTTAATCAGGTGGACTTATCTCTAGGATTTTCAGAGCATTCTCCCAAGTCTGCAGCCCTACTTGCACGCAGGAGTGAATTTTGCAAAAGGGGGTCCAGACTGTTCATGTGGTGAAGGGGGCCTGGGCCAGCCAGGCACAGGAGCAGAGATGGGTGAGGCTGCAGTGATGGGCGGTGGAGTAAGCACTATGCTTTTGGTTTGAATAAGCATGGCCATTCTTTAGGTTAAAGGTGACCTGCAGAGTTTTTATTATGGAGGCACTAGTAGAAACCACATTAGTGTAACAGCACTGATATTTACAGTTTGTTTGTTTGTTTTTCCTCTTTCTTATCTCTATTTCATGTTATCTTCTGGTTCAAGACATTGAGTCTTATGAGCTCCTTAATGCTCCTAGGCTGGAAATTGCTGACTGCTTACAGCTGCTGCTGAGCTGCCACCATTACTGTGCAGTCATCTCTTTCATATAGAAGAGCACGGGTTAGCTGAAACAAATTCCATAAGGCCACTTGAAACAGGTTAGGCAGCAGTAGTGTGGGGGAACTAAAAGCACGAAGCACTCCGTGGCTTTACAGTCTTAATTTCCTGTAATCTATTTATTTATTTATTTTCTCTGCAAGTTAAGTCCTGTAAGTTAAGTCACTTGCAAGCTGGTATAATTGCATCCACACACAAACCTTTCTGTTTAATAACTTTGAGTTTGGAGTACGTTGGTATTTTGCAGACTCAGGGCTACATATTCCCAGTGGAAATGCTGACATGAAGCATTATCTGCTGTGGGGTCCCTTAAATTTCTTTTGGAATTCTCTTTGTTGGAAAGGTTACCGAATTAATCTTTAACAGATTTAATCCTTTAATAAAGGATTGACATAAAGATCAAAAAGAGATCTCTTGTGGCTGTTGCATAAGTCATTGTCTAATTGTTTGAAAAATTATCTGATTTGTTCCAAAATGTATGCTTTCTCATGATAATGTTCCACTCTTCACATTTGCAAGACCAAACACTTTCTACCAAAGTAAACTCTAGGTGGTTATTATTTCTTACTATCCTTATATCACCACCAATGCAACAAGCATGGTAAATATGTTAAGAACTTGCATAAAAGTAATGTGTATAATGAGCACTGTGGTGCAAGGGGTATTTTCTTTATTTTACTCCATGGTTGTAAATTGTAAGAGCAAGGAGGAAGGATGTGGTTGGTGCCTTTTTCAAAGCAGGATTACTGGACAGAGGTTAGACATTTGATTGAAATAGTTAAGCTCACTCTTAGTGGTGGTGAGAGCCTGTTGATTGTCATGTGGTTTGTAGGTTCCCAGTGCTTCTAAGCTTGGATTTTAAATAACACTCTGGACAGCTTCTCTTAAATCCCCCATGGTTACAATGTACCATCTTCAAATGTTCACCTGCTGTATTCTGCCCAGTGTGACCTTACCAATAAGTAAAGAAATAACCAATGAATCAAGTCAGTGCAATACCCCACATTTCCCAGCAGTGTTCCTCCTTTTGCCTTTTCTTGACGCTCTGTTTCTTCTTTCTTGGTGAAGGTTACACGCCCACTGTGTGTGGAGAGCTTGTATTCACTTTTGTCAGGGTATGTCTTCGGTGTTTCTGGAGAGCTGTGTTACTTTAGAGGTAATTCTGTGGCACTTCTTCCTCTAAAAAATGCAGGGAGAGCAGGCTTCTAAGGGATAAGGACTATTTGGATGAGAGCTAGCATTTAGCTCAGGTTATTTCCTCTTGTTGTTCTACTTACCTCTATACGAATCTGGCACCTTAACTAAGAGTTTGTCCTGGGTTATTAACACTTAAATCTCAATATTAAGGTCATGCTGGGTGGTGAGGAATACTGATTTTTTTTTTTCTTATTCTGTTTGTATTGTGAAAATGTTTCTTCAGTTATTGTTCTCACAAAACCAGATTTGTTAAAATTTCAAGACAAATCAACTAGATATGGTTAAGTCTTGCATAAAATGATGTGATGTGAATAGTCTTGAAAATAGAAGATCTTTCCCAATACCCCCATTCCCTGATATTAATTGCACATAGATAGAGTTCAGGTAGCAGTGTTTGCAGTCCAAACAAGGCACAGCTGTACTGAAATGTAACAGTTGAGCATGTTATCCTCCATGTAGAGTACTGACCAGTAATAGCATCTCTTTGAAATCTTTTAGAAAGAGCTGGGATAGATCTTCTATGTGGTGTATGTGTTTGCTGTAAAAACATGAGTGACCTGACATTATCACCCCTGTCATTCACTTTTTATTAATAAAAAAAGTGGGAGGTGCAGCCATCCTGACCCACTGTGCATTTATTCCTTTGGGAGGATTTCATTGCTACAGAGCTCAGCAGTCCCTTTTGCTTCAGGCTGGACTTGCTGCTTGGCTGGCTGAGCAGGGCTGCCTGGCCTAAAGCAGACATGGATTTTAAAAAAAAAAAGAAAAAAACAACCAAATCTGCTCAGATCTTACAGTTTGGCTAGGGATATTAAGACCTGCACATTGGTACTCAGCAAGAAATAGAAAGGAACGCCATGGTTCACTTGAAAGCTGAGATTGTCAGACTATGAGCATCAAATATAGTTGTTTTTTCCTTTTTCCAGTTATGCGTTCCCAAGATAAGCTGTATTCTCCTATGTCTGGACTTGTGTGGATTACAGTCCCCAAGTCAGTCAAAAAATCTGTTCCATTCTGATTTTATGAGGACTTGTTTATATTTGCTTCTGCATGCAAATTCCTCCTGTTTAATAGTTTTCCAAGGCTTTTATAATGTCACAGGTTCAAACGGTATCTGTAAAATGAATGAAGCTGGAATCTACTCGTTAAATAAGCTATGTGTCAGCATTAGCCTTACAAATAGGGAAGAATAAAAAGAGTATACATTTTTTTGCTCCATGATGATGCCAGTGTTTTGTAAAGGTGTGATGCCACCTTATTTACAGATAGGAAAAACTAAGCTAAAAGACATCCTGGAGCTACCCAAGTGAATCGATGGTATATCTGGATACTGAGATTTCTGGAATCTTGGTCTAGTTTGTGTGCTGCATGGTAATGATAAGCTATTAGATGCTGCCTAAGGACTATTTAATCTAGAAGTTTCTTCAAGACTTTAGTAAAGTGCACCTTATACTTGCTTTGAGTTCTTAAATAGTGTTACTTGGCATTAATTTACATCTGAATCTCTTCCCAGTCTCTTAATGCAATCATAATTTAGGAACACTGGCAAGAACTGATGTAGTTTGGTTAGGCAAAACCTGTAAGCCTAATTTCAAGTGGAGAATTTAATGCAATTTTCTGATGTTTCATTTCAACAAGTTGCAGTCCCCTTTTTTTTTTTTTCTTCTATAAAAACAAGCAAACAAAAGCAACCCAAGCTGCTTTAAAGAAAGAAACTAGCTGTTGCCTTTTCAAGCAGAAGTGCCCTGTTTGCAATTTGGAAGCTTACTCCTACAGCAGCTTTTTGATGTACAGAGATGCTTTAACCATAGGTCGACATGTTTTTGGCAGGAGTGTGGATGAACGTGTTGTGCCTATGAAAAAGGCAGGTTTTGGAAGCCTTCACAGACTATGGTGGCTTGCTAAAGAAGGATTGCAGGTTGGGTCTGGAGCAGCTGCAGATGACATTGGCAGCTTTTGGACCTTAGCTTCAAGGAAGGACTGTGGGAGGGTGTGGGTATGGGGGAGTGGTGCAGGAAGAGCGTCCTTCCAGGCTGTGTTAGGAATGATTCACCTGTATTAAGAAATGTCTTCTTGTTGTTGTCCCAACCCAGGTACGAGTACCATTGGGCAGATGGGACAAACATAAAGAAACCAATTAAGTGCTCTGCACCAAAGTACATTGATTACCTGATGACTTGGGTCCAGGATCAGTTGGATGATGAAACGCTATTTCCTTCTAAAATAGGTAAACAAATAACACTGAACATTGTATTTGGATTGTGGTTGTACAGAAATGTTCGAGTCTTGTAGCTTTGAAAGGTATCCTATGTGACTCTTCTCGAGTAGGACAACGGTAAGGGTAAGGTATGTTGTATTGCTTGTGGTAGCAATGGTAATGGGAAGAAGGTTGGGCTAGATGATCTTGTAGGTCCTTTCCAACCTTGTGATTTTATGATTCTATGTTTAGAAAGGTGCTTTTATCTGTTAAGATAAAACTAATGTGTACATGAACTCTAGCCTGTGTGTTAATATTTTTAATAAACATCTAGCCAACTCTGATGTAAGAAGTATTGTTTCTACTTAACTGTCATTTCTGATAATGTTTTTTTTCCTTTAATGTTATAAAAGGTGGTTTGTTTCCTTAAAAATAGATAGGAGGGTCTCTGTATCTTATAACCAGTAGACTGCTGCAAACTAGCAGATCTTCAATGAAGGAAGGATGCTTAGTCTACCATTGGGAACTTCTCTTAGCCCTAACCTCTAAAGAAGCTGAATTGCATTTTTGATCCTAAATGCATGATTTTATTTTCTTTCAAAATGAGGATGGGAGAGAGATATATATTTAAGAGTGTTTTTTTTCAGAAAAGGAGGTGGAAAATAATGAACAACCACTGATTCTGAAATGACAGCAAGAAGAAAATCTTGTTGGAGACATGAAGGACTATTTGTTCTAGGCTCCTAACTGGCAATTTTCCAGTACAGTACTGCTCATAGGCTTATGATCCATTGTGGAGAAAGGGAGGGAGATCTCTTAATTGCTTGTATTTTGTGAATAGTTTCTGAGGCATTTAACACATTTCAATAAGCTTATTCAAAGAAACAGGGCCACCTGTCAGAATCAAGTAGCATTTGTTTTTGCTTACAGTGGACAGATATGCAAAGAAGGCTGGTTAGTTTGCGAAGAAGTGACAGAAATCTAAATGCTCCCTGTTCTGTAGATGTAAGCATATTATCTTCTCTTCCTGTGTCAGTTATTTTGGTGTATCAGTGTAGAGTTCAGAGCTGGGGTATAAATCTGCTACTAAAAGGAATTATATTGAATACTTAGTTTGTATTAAAGCGGTGCTTAAAAAACTACATCAGGACTTGATCTTTCTCTGCAGCATATATTTCTGTGAAGACTTTTTTTGTTTTAATGGGATGTATTTTTGAAATGCAATGATGTGAAAAGGGACTTAAAGGCCGCAGTGGATAAGCAATTAAAAATGAACTTCCCATGTGGTGCTGTAGCCAATGCTGGAAATGCAATGTGTGTATATATAAGCATGACAAGCTTTAATAGAGCATGGAAATTGTATTTTCAGTGTTTGAAAGCATTTTTGAGATCACGATTAACCACCGGCATACAGCTTTGGCCTCTGGCCTTCACACAGGACTTCACAAACTGGAAAGACTCCAAAAGAACTAAGCTGACTGGCAAATCTGTTACGTGATTAGTCAGGCTTGATCTACTTAGGTGGTTGATAAATGTCTTTTTTTAGTCTGTGAATGTGCTGGCTAAATAGATAATTGCTCCCAGTGACTTGTACACTGACGAAGAGCTACTGTTGAAGCTGATTTTACATGTCCTATGTCATTTTCACTGAAATGACTGAAAAGAGCATGTGTCCAAGTTACTCAGCAATAGGTAAGAAAGCAGTAGCCTCAGGCTAGTGGGTGGCGATGGTCAGGATGGGAACAGTCTCTTCATGATGCACATAAAGAGCACTTTATGAATGTTCCAATTTGAGTTCAATATTAGTACAGCTTCTGTTCATAAAGCTGCAAGAGAGCATTTTTTTCTTACTTCACTCTAGCCAAGAGAACTGAAAAATAACACTGCAAATACTAAAAGGGAGTTTCAGCTACCTACACAAAGTTATCTGGTGTCACTTAAGGGTATCCTGTGTTATGTCTGACACCTGCATAGGGTCTTCAGTGAAACTTAGAGCCTGCAGGAGACTTCTGCTTATCTGCGTTGGCAGCCAGTGGCCAGCAGGTAGTGAGAGGGCTTATATATTTGTATTAGATGCCTCTATTTAAGCATCTGAATCCATCCACACAGCAAGAAGATGCTCAGTCACAGAAAGTTCTCCAAGGAACTATCCTGCTACATCACAAGACATAGTAGCTGGAAGCTGTAGCTAGGTGGGTTCAGTGTAGTCCAGTTTGTTTTGGTATGAGTTCATAAGCTGCTGGATTACAGGAGGGAGAGAAGCATCATCTCCCTGTGGTCTTCTAACAAGCTTGTCATTGTGTGTCAGTGGAAATACATCATGTGGTTTACAGGCAGAATTGCTGAGTGAAATGTGACAGTCCTATCTGTGAAAGATACAGTTGGAGCCAAGAAATCAGATTGGGTTATAGTGGCTTTCAAAATAAATGAACGTGGCATTTAAAAGTAAGTCATCTGTTTCCTTATTTTTAGGTGTACCGTTCCCAAAGAATTTCATGTCAGTGGCAAAGACGATTTTAAAGCGCCTCTTCCGAGTTTATGCTCACATTTATCACCAGCACTTTGATCCAGTGATTCAGCTACAGGAGGAGGCACATCTTAACACATCCTTCAAGCACTTTATATTTTTTGTTCAGGTAAGCGTGGCAGTATCATTATATATAGTCTGGAAAAATAATTTACCAAAGTAACACTCTTTTTTTTTTTTTTTAACAGCTGGTATGCTTGTAGTTGAGTAGATACCTGTAAGGCTCTAAGTGTCTCATTGTATTTGTATGTATATTTACTGCTAGAAGTATTCAAGGAATTGAAAAGTTTTCAGTAAAGTGTTCATTTGCTATGAAAGTGAATATCATAAAGTATTCACTATCAAATAATTAAGTAGAACAGTATTCCTTATAAAAGAAAGATGGAGGACAGTCTTTGAAACCATTGATTGAAGACTGAGAAGAGCATTCTTGCTACAAAATTACATTTTTCTCCCTTGGTTGGTTACTCAGCCAAGGGCAGCTTCTTAGCATGTTTCCTCCCCTTAAATGGGGTAAAAGAAAAAGCTATAGGCAGTTAATGGTGCTATTGAGATAATAACAGATGGACAGAAAACGCTGTAGTGGCAAGGCCTGGTCACGAAGAGCCTGTAAAATACATTCTGTCTGGATCACACTACTTTCTTGAGCTACGCAGTTAAAATTGTATGTTTGTCTTTTTCCTCATCCCTATTACAGGAATTCAACCTTATTGACAGAAGAGAGCTTGCACCACTTCAAGAACTGATTGAAAAACTCACCTCTAAGGACAGATAAAAGGAAGAGGATTTTTTAAGTCACTTGTTTCTTTAAGCAAGCGTGTGGTATATGTTTTTTTTTGTTGTTGTTGTTCATTTGTTTTTTAAAAACAAAAGAAAAACCTGTGCTGTTATTCCTAACAGCCAAGATCTACTCTCTGTGCTTTTATTAGGGGAAATCTTTTGTCTGTTAGTGACATGCAGTAAATAGCTTTTTTTTTTTTTGATAGTTATTCATTGTGGAATTTTAGCAGGTGCTGAGTGTTTGTAAAGGAAACATGCTTGGTTGGGGGTTTGACTCTGCTGGTGGATGGGTTCTGTATTGTGTCAATGGTAGCCCATTCTAATGAAGTCCCTGAAAGACTTCCTTATATTCTCTAAGTGCCTTGGCAGACTCACTTCTGAGGTGCAAAGCACATACAATACTGAACATTGCTGGAAATAGAAAATATGAACTAACACCCAGGATACTTACTGATACTTGTTTTAGGGGAAAAAAAATTAAATATATATATATACATATATATATAAATACTTACAGTAAAAAAAGCCATAACTTACTTAAATCGATGATCTCCAGCTTTTAATACAAATATGTCTTATTTTTTTAGAGAGATTAATATAGATTTTTTCAAAACTAGATATTTCTTATAACAAAAAGTGACAATGGAGCTCTAGTCACCAAATCAGAATGAAGAAGGTGGTGTCAAAATTACAGAGAACCTGTAGTTAGCAAAGAGTTAATGTCTGTTGCACTGGTTTTTGCTTTTTGTAGTTGCTCTTATTTTTTGAACAGGTGAATAAAATAGCACCTCAAGTCAGGCACTTCCATTCAATTTCCAAGTATTTGCCAAATGAACTGTCAGTTTGCACAGCTACAGTTAGGGAAGGTAGTTACTATCAAAAGTACACTGGAGTAGTCCTAAGAAAACTCTACTTTGAAAAATAACTCATGAGATGATGTTCCTAAGTTAGAAATAAAAAGCCCAGCATTGTGAAGGAAATCTGATGATCACTGTTTTCTACGGTAGGGAGTGTATCTTGAAGGGAAGATAATTTTTTGGACCATTTAGGATTAATGTCAGCACAGTGATGTTCTTCCCCACTTAAAATTGTTACTTGTCTCCAAAGAACTACAGAATTTTGGAAAAGTAATTGGAACTTACCAGTGGTTTATGATTTGGCAAGTGCATCTTTCATTTCTGAGAAAACATAACCAAAATGTCTTCTTCCCTCACCTGTGTTAGTCTCTCTGCCTTTCTATCCTTCTGTTGTCTCAAACCAGACACAAGAATAGCTTGTGACAAGTTAACTTCCGGAATGATCCACAGACAGTGGCTTTGAAATCTTTGCTGCAACTACATCAGAGTCTGGTTTCCCATTGTCCAGATGTCTCTTGTTCGTTTATGGGCCTTGTCAAAGCTGTTGTATTTGGGATACAAAGAAATCTGCATTAGGTTCTGCAGTATGCTATCCCATGATATCACTAGTTGCCAAATATAATGCACTAGATGATTAACACTGCCAGGCTTTGCTAGATTGTGACTGCTACAGCACCTTTTTTGGACCTTAGTAATGTGAATGCATCAATTGAGCAGTGTATATGACCCAAGTAACTCTTAAAACTAAAAAATGTATAGGTGAAGCCAAGGTTGGTGTGTGGCAGAGAAGTTGTGCATATGCTTTGGGTACCTCTGCTAGACTGAAAACACAAGCCTGCAAAATATTTAAGTGGCCATTAATATAGCCAGCTAAGAAATATTTAAGCACAATAACAAATATATGTTCATTTTAGTGACTAGAATCATTACTTTTAAGTTAAAGTAATATATTTCAGAATCATCTATAACTTATTTTAAGAACAACGTTATTCTTCACTGGAGTTGAGTTTCCTAGTCAGAATGAAAATCAGTTTAAACTTCTGTTACTTCTGTCTCTTTTTTTTTTTTCTTTCTTACCAGACTTAAGAACAGTTAAGACGACCTAGTATTGAAATAGAGAAATGGCCTTGTGTGCTCGTTTCACAGCTTTTCATTTGGAAATGGAAGCAAGTTGTCTTCTTGAAGAGTGGTGAAGAGTAGTCATGCAGTAGTGTTCGTAGTGAGTTTAGGTTTGGTTACAGTATATGCTAGGTACAGTAACTGCTTGCAAAATAGCTGCTGTTCAGCCTATGTAATTCAGATAGTACTTGGCTTCATTAGAAGCTTTGTTAAAGTTCAGAAAACGTTTTGGCTCCTCTGCAGGACAAGGTTGTTGTCCAGTAGAAACTGCTTATAAGTTAAGGACATGAGAAAATAATACAATACTCTGTTTCAGCTTCCTATGTCACACAAGATGAAGACGTTTTCCTAATGGTGTGACTATCAAGGAAATTGCATGATTTTTCTTAATGGTGAGAGTTGGGATTGGATTGATCACAGTCCATGCTAGAAGAATGAGGTGGGTCAGGCTAATGATGCAAAGAGAGTTTTCCCTCAAATGTTTTGACAAATTCCAAGTTTGAAAAGAGTAAGGTCTTACCTATTCTCAGCCAGTAACAATTTTGACTCTCCCATGTGTACACATATACCAGGGAGATAAAGAAGAGAGGTGCCTAGTGTCTGATAACTCTTCAGCAAGTTGGGGGGGTAGAAGAATAACTGCGGGGGTACAAGACAACTGAAGGCAAAAACAAATGAGGTCCAAACACCATTTCCTTTTACTTGGGTGAGCCACTTACAGCTGCAGTATTCACCCCAATACCTGATTGGGTAAACAGCCCCTTGGAGTTTTGTTAGCCAGTAGAAGACTCAGTCACTGGTCTTACATCTAAATGCTGCTGTCAGGAGATGAATGGCATGCTGCTAAGAAAGAAGGAGCTCCTGTGAGCAAGAAATCTCCCATATGTTGGAAAGTTGCAGGAAGAGTCCTTTGTCCTTTTTTTTCTTTTTTTTTTTTTTTGGTGCTGTGTGGCAGCTGGGAATGCAAGGGATGGTGTGCATCATCCATGACGTGGATGCATCTTTTCACTGCAAACTTGTTTTTAACTGAGTAGGATACTGGCATGTAATTGGGATGTGACCATGAGCCTGCCTGGTTAGGGAGATGTAGCTAGCTGTGGGTGGAGGACTGGAGGGCTCTGTTAGCTCAGGACTGAATAACACAAAAGACTGACATCATTGCAGTTACGGAGGTGGAGGGCATTCTCCTGACTATGTAAAAGCAGCTTAGCTCCTAAATTTCAAGTGTGCTTTTTTTAAATGGACTTCAGTCATGCAGGAAGCTGAATTCAGAACATCTTGCACACGCAGCCTTTTATGCATACTTCTATCTGAGAAGTGTTTAATGACTGAAGCTTTCGAGCTTGAGAGGGAGATCGGCATCCAGCTACAGAAGCGTGACGAGTGCTGCAGATGCACTTTGATATCAGAAGTTTGATAAAATTACCAGTGAAAACTGTTCTGCTGAGTTGATTCAGTGCTGCTCATAGGCTGTGTGTGTACATTCTCTGTGCTGATAATGCTTTTTGGAGCCTTTCAGCCAGCGCCAGAGCCCTTGTTATCACATTGCAGTGAGACCAGTGAGTGGCACAAGTCTGCACCGAGGTGCTAAACAGGAGATATTCTCTATCAGATTTAAAGCTGTCTTACCAGTTTCTGTGTTGAAAAAAGAATACTTAGAAGTGAGGATTTGCTATGATTGATTCCACTGCAGTTGCTCACCTCATTTTTCATTCGGGAGCATTTTTTTTCTTTTTTTCCTTTTTTTTCTTTCCCCCTGTTTATTTTTTAAAGCTCCCAATTCTAGAAACTCAGAGGCTTCTACTGCAGTTCACTGAATCAGAATTTGAATGTATTATAAAAAGTATTAGTCTTAAAGGGATGGTGTATCTTTTTGTATTTAGTATCTGCCAGTAAAAGCAGTTTTACAGAACAGTTTCTAGGCATGTAATAAAAGCTTGGAGATCTTGATTTGTCTGACAGCAGTATGAACACACTGTTTAATTATACAACACTTGAAAATAACAACATTAATGATGTGTGTGCAGTATTTGGGATTCAGCATCCCTATGCTGTTTATATTTGCAGCTTTTACTTTTATTTTTGGTGGTTGTTTTTTTTTTTTTGCTTCAAAAAGTTGTGGGACCAGAAGTTCATGTGTGTTTACACTTTTAAAGTAAGGGCACATCAAAATGCTACGCAAAAGTCATGTTTTACAAGCTGAATCTGAGTAGATTGAATGTGTTTATAAAATAGTGCATTGTTTGGGGGGAGGACACCTCTCACTCCCAAGTAGAACCCAGAGAAATGAACCCTGAAGAAAATCTGCTGCTTTAGACCCATGTTACAGGTGGATGCTGTTACGTGTCACGAGCGCTTTGAAACAAAACCTCTCTGCTTCATTGTCACTGGGAGCAGAACGTGTTGATGGGCTGCCAGTGCTTGCCAAGGCCTTCTAGTCAGTAACATCCTTAAATGCTGCTGTTTGGGGTGTTTGTCAGCTACCAGCATGCTGAACGTGTCAGTGATTCCGATGGTAACTTCAGGAGGTCATCTACCTCTAGACGGGATGGGATGAACTGTGAAGTTGATCACATTTGGTCACCGTTGCCAATGCTGATGCCGTTGAGATGGTGTTGGCTATGTTGTGCTTGTGTCTTTTACATTCACGTCAGGGATGCAAGCTGATTTTTAATTGCAATTCTAAAAATGCCACATTTTGCTGTTGCAGGTAGCTGAGAGGAGAAAACAGGTTTCAAAGGGCTGACAGCCCGTCTGCAAGTACCAAGTTTCTTTAACTGCTTACTATGCAATGTGGAGCTTTGAATTTTAGCTTTTACTTCCAGATAGAAAGGAGCGCTGTCCTTATTCAGTATTTAGGACTGAGCGCTCCAATCTCCCCGATGCTCCTTTAACAGGTAAAGGATACCTATTTGCTGCTATGGACTTTATGTACCTTTCAGATTGTTCCTTTCTGTTTCTCGCCTCTCCCTTCTCTTGAACCACGTGACACAATTTTATTCTGAACACATCCTTTTTTGGGTAGCTCTTTTTCTTACCAGCCTCTCTCCCCTCCCTACCTGTCAGAGTGCTCTATGGCTGTCTATAACCCCCCTTTTTAGTTGGGCTATTTAAAAAGGTGCAGTGTGAATGCAGACTTTTTTTTTTTTTTTTTCCCACTGAGAATCACTTTACTCTGAATCTTGTTTCCTTCGTTGCTGTTTGATTTTTCCTTTACTAGTGCGCTAGTAAAGCCACGAGCAGTTCGATGATTGCCTGCCCTCTTTTCCTGGATGTCTTCCCTTGCAATAAGAGACTGACACTGGTCTGTGTAAGCGCTGAACCTTCGCACTGTCCTGCTTTTCTTTCCGCTTCCTTACAACCAGGTTAAGATCGCGGTCTGGAGGAACATCGGGTCGCCTTTGCTTTGGAAACAAATTCGTTCCCAGAGTGTTGTATTTTTAGGGGAAATGAATTCTTATGGCCACTAAACTAAGCTCGTTGTTTTTGTGAGCCGGCAGCTTCTGCCGCCGTCTGAGCGGCGGCGCGGAGGGAGGGCCGCTCCCGGCTGCGCGGTGGACCGGCCGCCTGCCTCGGCGTCCCTCGGAGCGGGGAGAGGGGAGCGCGGGAGGAGCGAGCTGTCGGCGGAAGGCCATTTCTGAAGGAGAAAAACGAAATAGCGCAGAAGCTACGCTAGCGCAGCCTCCTCGTTTACGGTCTTTCAACGTCCGCGAGAAAAGGCGGTGCCAAATGGGGACGTGAGAGCCGAGCCCTTCCTGTACCTCGCCGTGCCAACGTTCCGTTCCCGGGCACCGCTCGGTTTGAAGCGAGAGCGGCTTCTGGTGGACAGTAGCAACAGCTGAATGTCTGAAAATGCGCCCCGTGTTCGAGAGCTGTAAATAATGTGCACAGACTGCCGTGCGTGACGGGACAACGTATTTAAATCCCAGGTTTTTTCAACAAGAAGCTGAAGGCTGTTTATAAGAGACAATAAATAGCTGTGTTTGACCACTCCTCCGTGTTTGACCTCTCCTTCTCTCGCGGCCCGCGCCCCCTCCCCCCGCCGCACCGCGCCTCGTCCGCCCACTCCTCGTGGCCCTCGCTGCCGCTCGTAGGCGCCGCCGTGACGTCACGGACCCTCAGCGGCGGGCGCGCGGCAAATTCGAACGCGGGCGCGAGCGCGGCGGCGGAAGGGGCGACGGTTATTTCCGTTGCGTCCGTTAGCAGCTGGTGCGAGCGCGGCGCGCGCGTCTGCGCTCGGCTCCATGGCGACTCCCCCCAAGCGCGGGCGGCTGGAGGGCAGGGTTAAGAAGATCGCCGTCGAGGGTAACATCGGTGAGTCGGCGGGCTCCGGAGGGGCTCCTCCCGCCGACGCGGCGCCTCTGCGGCGTTTGCGTGGCTGCCGGCCGGGGTTTACCCGTAGGAGAGGTTCGCGGTCAGGCTGAGAGACGTGAGGCGCGTGGGTGAGCGGCGTCGCGGGAGCGGGGCGGGAAAGAACGTGGGAAACGTAAGGCCGCCGCCCTAAGAGCTGGGGGATGGGCGGAGAGGCTGAGGGGTTGTTCGCCGGCTAAGGGCGGCAGGGAGGGCGGCCTCCAGGCTCCGAGCATCTCCGTCTGGAGCGTTTCTTCAGCGGGCGGAGGGCTAACCGTGCCTGCGCTGCATCTTCCCTTTGGAAAGCCGCCCTTGTGCTTCGTTTGAGCTTTGAGGGGCTTAAAATGCTGCCTACGACATCTTTTGGCCTGAGAGCCGACCGCCGAAGAAATGTAGCTTTCTAGATCACGCCGAGGTCTCACTAGGGCACGGTTTAGTGGGGTGGTAGGTGGACGATTGGACCAGATGGAGGTTTTTCAGCCTTGATGGTTCTGCATTCTGTGATCGTCGAACTATAGGACCATAGAATGCCTTAGCTTGGAAGGGACCTAAAAGCCCACCCAGCTCCAGCCCCCAGCTGTGTATCAGGCTCACTTGTGCCCTATCCAACCTGGCCCTGAATGCCTCCAGGGATGGGGCACCTGCAGCCTCCCTGGGCTGTGCACTGCCTCACTGCTCTCTGAGGAAAGAGTTTCTTCCGCTTATCTAATCCAAAGGCCCCCATTTAGTTTAAAGCCATTCCTCCGTGTCCTATTGCTGGCTGCCCATGTGAGAGGCTTTTTTCCCTCTTTTTTTGTAAGCTCCCTACGTAATTAATATAGGTCATTACCTATTTGATACAGCTGCTAAAAGAATTAAAAAAAAAAAAAAAAAGAGGAAAAAAGTTTCAATTCCTTGATGATTCGTGACAGTCTCTGAATCGTGTTTATTATGAAGTCAAATGTAAGTGTGTGGGTGTGGGACACTCATGGTACCTGGAAATAGTTGTCTAGTTTCTAAAGGATAATCTTATCAATATTTCCTGGTGCTATTCTTCTGGAATGCTTTTTTCTACAGCTGCTGGAAAATCAACATTTGTGAATATTCTCAAGCAAGCTGATGAGGGATGGGAAGTTGTTCCTGAGCCTGTAGCTAGATGGTGCAACGTTCAACAAAACTCCGAAGAGGATTGTGAGGTATGGTAAAAGTGTGAGATGAAACTTTCTCTGAAAAAACAGTTTAACATTCTTCTAACATCAAACACAGTGATCTTCCAAAAGAATGGGAATTCTGGAAAGCGTGTGTACTAACATCTAATTCATGGATTATTTTTGTATTGTTTGGGTTGTCTTTGTAGATCTCAATGCTGGTTTAGGTGAATTAGGGTTGTGATCTTCAGTTGGTTCATAGTCAGACCTTCTACTTCAACTGATATATTGTGGGATAAATGACATTCGGCATTAGGTGATAAAAGCCTATCATCTTCTACATGCAAAAGCAAAGGATAAAAAAAATTATGTAGGAGGTACCTTTAGCACCTGTGAACAAAGCCAGGTGAGAACAAGTCTAAAAGATATCTTTGAAAATACCTAGTAAATAATGTTTGGGGTTTTTTTCTTCTGTCAAGAAGTAGAATATATTTTGATTAATTAAATATAGTCTTTTAATGAAGGCCAGTTGTCTCATACTTCCTCTATATTATTTTGGAGTTGAACATTTTCTTTTGTTTGTTCTTGTTCATGACAGTAAAGTGAATCTAAAACCAAAACTTTCAATTAAGAACTAAGCCAGCAAACTACTTTAATAGGTTTGATTCTCAGGTGTGTTAGATATTCTTCACTGCCCTCAGCCAGCAGTTAAGAACCTGCACCAACCAGTAGCACTCTATTTAGGGAAGCAGTGGAGTGAGTAGGAGGGACCAAAGCAAGAGAACTCATGGGTCAGGATGAACACCTCCTAATAATAAGATAATTTGGCTGGTTTAAAGAAGTATTGCACTATGTAAAAGACTTCTAAAAGTAGTCAAGAAATACTTTTAAATACTTTAAAAAAAAAATCAGTTATACAGCTGTCATGCAGTACACAGTCATGCAGTAGCAGAATAACACAGTGCTGAACACGGGTTATGCTCGTAGTAAGACAAATGTTGTCTGGTAGGAACAATAGTCTTTGTTTTGTGCTTTTTGTTGTTTTTTTTTCCTCCTTTTTCCTTTGCTTATCTGAAAATAATAATCAATGTTTAGGATCTTGGTTGTTTCTCTTTAAATATAGTTTTATATCAAAAAGTATATTTTTCACTTCTCTATCTTTATTAAAGTTTGTTGTCTTTTCGCTGTCCCCAAAAAAACTCCAAACTGGCAAATTCATCTTCACAGTGTTTTTGTAAGAAAGAGGTATTTTTTTGCTTTTGAGATCTTTTGAGTTCTTAAGAAAGCTATATTGAGACTATATTGAGACTCAAAATACAGATGACTAAATTCTGCACTTTCAAATATATATTTTCCAAGGACATTGAAATCTTTTCCAGAGCATAGGTCTGTAAATTCTCACTGGGAAAATTGATAGGTAGGGCCTTGTGACTTGTGAAATGATTCTGTCTCTGCAGCTACTGTGGTTGGTTAGAGTGCGAGGATGTATCTTGGGTAGCAAAACCAGGCCGTTGTCCTGAGCAGACTTCAGTCCCATGAAGATAGTTCTTCATAGAATGACCTGTGATAAAAAGAACCACAGTGATCACCTAGTTTCAACCTCCCTGCTGTGTGCAGGGGTGCCAGCCACCAGACCAGGCTGCCCAGAGCCACATCCAGCCTGGCCTTGAATGCCTCCAGGGATGGGGCATCCACAACCTCCTTGGGCAACCTGATCCAGTGCTTCACCACCCTTTGTGTGAAAAGCAGTGCTTGGGCGATTCAGGTAGTAGGATAGGCTGGGGGCTGCACTGCATAGATATCTCCTTTTGGAGGCTTAGAAAGTTTTAGTGCAGTTGATACTGACAGTGTCAGAGTGTAATGCTGAGCATGCTGAATATACTTGGGTAGGTAAGTCACAGGAAATTAGAGAGGAGGATAAAGCCTGGAATTGTTGAATTTACTTGCTATCGCTTCAGATTTGACATCTAACACAAGTCCAAATATGGAGATATTTTCAAACATCTAGAGATAACGTAGCAAAAAAAATCATTTAGAAGCAATTGTCTTTGATAGGCTGTGTTTTTTAGAAAAGCTGAAGTACACAGCTTTTGGTTTTGATGTCTGAGTGGCTGCTGCAAGGTTTTTGAGCAGCATTCTGTGGGCTTTGCCCTGGAGTCTGTTCTAAACCTCCCAGGTAAGGTGGGAACATCTTAAAATACTGCATCAGCAGCTGTTATCGATCATAATTGTAGTGTAATTACTGAACTGTAATACATAGGAAAGCAAAAATAGCTCAGCTTCAAAATTACACTTGTCAGAGTGAAAGCAATGTGGATTTTTTCACAATGTCACTGACTTTTGTACTGGTAAGTTGTTCTTTTTAATAGAGTTTTTAAATAGTGATCAAAGTGTTGGTGAGTTTTTTGTTGTGTTTTTTTCCTTGTTCTTGAGCATCGTAACTGTAGTTTTCATAGTGTTCAGCTGGATGCGGTACAAGAAGTAATGTTACTACTACTTATGCACTGGATACAAACAGGGCTGAAAGGTAAATGATGCAATTATAAACCTGAAATAGAGCTGGATGGATGGAGTTAGAGGTAGTAGAGCAATTCTATTTTAGCTTAATATTGTACTTTCCTAACTTTGAAAGGGTCAATATATTTGTTTAAAAACAGGAGCTGACTACATCACAGAAGAGTGGTGGAAATGTGCTTCAGATGATGTATGAGAAACCGGAGAGGTGGTCTTTCACTTTCCAGATGTACGCGTGTCTCAGCAGGATTCGGGCTCAGCTCAAATCCATTGATGGCAAACTCAGAGAGGCAGAGAATCCTGTGGTGTTCTTTGAGCGATCTGTCTATAGTGACAGGTATGTTGGAGTTCAGGTCCTTGAAGTGAAGAGCAAAATCCTCCTAAATAACACAGAATAAGGAGTGCTTTTGTCATTACTTTCATCTTAATTTTGATGCAGATGAATATCGATATTGGAATATCAATAAATGACATGTTAGCATTCGCTCATTTGTTCTGACAGGGAGTAAATTTTACTTATATGAGGATTTATAACTTTGTTGCATAACCTTGATTAACTGTTTCTTATTCTTTCTGGGTAGGTTTTTTTATGGTTTCTGCATGCATGCTTCCTTTTAAAGGGAAAAGAGTAGGCATTAAGAATAGCCACGAGCAGTTTCTTTGTATTTTTTTGTTCGCTCTTGTTTTCTTTTACACTTCATGAAAGAGGTCTGGCTGTTTCATATTGCTGTACCTCTCAGTTTCTTGTTTTAGAAGGCTGGATTTGATCACTGAACATTATCACATAATCCTGAAGGCCTTACTGTGTTCTAATTTATTGTAAATAAATTACCGCAGTGTTTCAGTGGCCTGTACATTATTCCTGAGCTGCAAATATTACTGCTCTTTATGGACACTGCTGTGGGCAACTACAAGGATGCAACTACAAGGAGTTGAAGGATGAGGAAACCAGCTGTTTATTTCCAGTCCAAATGCACATGAAAGTGAGAAAGTCACAGTGTTCAGCTTAACTAATTACCGTCCTGTACATCAGGCGAAGTGATAACTGTATTTAAACTTAGTTCTGTTTACCTAAACCTTTTGTCTTCACAGATATATCTTTGCAGCTAATTTATATGAGTCTGACTGTATGAATGAAACTGAGTGGACTATTTACCAAGACTGGCATGACTGGATGAATAAGCAGTTTGGTCAAAGCCTAGCACTGGATGGGATTATTTATCTCAGAGCCACTCCTGAGGTAAGGAATAAGAATTTATGACCGCAAAGATAATGAGAGTATGCATTCTATTCCTTGTCACAAAAAGGGTCTTTGTGTATATTTTCACAGTATTTTCTTTTTTGTAAAATGCAAATATTAACAATGATTCTAGGACTTTTTAAAGTGACTTAAGAATAATGTACTTGTAAGCAGTACTGGTAAGGTCACAGTTGTGTGTTACTGAATCTCACTGTATCTTTGTTTTAGGGATTGCTTTTGATGTCTAAGACAAGGAAACAGTTGAGAAGATCACCTTGAAACTTTGTTCTTTTTTTTTTTTTTAATCCTGAGCCTACCCTTAAATTTCACTGTAGGAATCCTAATGACGAGAGTTCAGTGTCCAGGAAATTACTACAATTGGACCTATAATAGTTAAATTATTTCTAATATGGTCTGGAAATATTTAGAATGTTCTTAGAAGCCTGGGTATTTGTAAATAAAATGTGATGGTAGTGGTTTTATAATTATAAAAGTAGATTGTTTACATGATAATCAAACCAGAAAGTACTTTTGGTAATTAAAAGAGGTGAAAAGTACAAAATTAGCTCCAGGAACTTCACTGTGATAGAATAATTAGTAGTCAGTGCCCCAGCAAATGTGGGGTGAGTGTTTGTGAAGCTCTCTGAGCAGGAGTAATGGAGCTAAGCTAGACGAGTGCAAGTGCTTGATGTGCTGCTTCAGTGCAATGTTTGCTGTTTGGGTGTTTAATGTGTTTTAAAGTAAGTTAACATAAGAAGTGCAGTTCTTGACTGTGAAGCTTGCTCAGGAGGAGGACAAAAAAAGAGTTAGAAAAAGCAGGACTGAAACAAAGTATTGCATTCAAAAACCGTGTTCTTCTGAGACAGAAATACACAATGAGACTTTGAAGTGCCATTCTGTAATGTCATATATTTTTTTCCTGTTCTTTTTCCTTGCAATACTCTGATCTCCTTCCTTCTTTTTATAAAAGCTAATTTGAGACATTCCTTAACAGTGGAGAAATAACGCAAAACATCTCATAGAACCATTATATTTGGAAAGGCCAATAAGGTCATCTAATCCAACCATCAACCCATCACCACCATCCACTAAGTCGCATAACTCAGTGCAACATCTTCCCTTTTCTTGAAAACTTCTGGGGACAGTCCTTCTCCTTGGGTCCTTTTGTTTTGAAAGTAGGCAGTGGGCTGGCTCAATCTGTTGAGCATGGAGCAATGTTTCTATGCTCCTAAGGTCAGCAGCAAGTTGAATGTTCATTTTCAGTACATTTAGCACCGTAGGAAGGTTAGAAGAAGCAAAACAAAACAAAGCCTGGAGTAGTGAACACGACCTTCTCTGTATGTCTGCAAAAACAACCAATCTTTTTTTCTTTTTAATTTTGCCTTTAGAAATGCTTAAATAGGATTTACTTGCGTGGAAGAGATGAAGAGCAAGAAATTCCTATTGAATATCTGGAGAAGCTTCACTACAAACATGAAAGCTGGCTTCAGCATAAGACCCTGCGGTAGGATTTGTTTAACAATTACTTTGGGATGGATAAGTAGTATTAAGGATGCTCCCCAATGCTTTTTCTACCAGTGAAACGTTGGCTTGTCCTTAGATATGTAAGGTTAAACCCCAGGAATATTTCTATGTATACATCCTTAGTAATATTGTTTTTATGGCGTATTGTTTATTGCGAGGGCATGTAATATGCCTTCAGTTCTTTTCACATAAAGCTCTATATAGCTGATGATTCAGTTGAGTTCATTCCAATGTCTGATTTAACTGATCTAGAGGTGCTGGGGAAACAGCCTGTTCAGAGATCAGTATTATATTCTGGGAGCTACGCTGTAAATTTATCTTCTTACTATTCAGAATTAATAGTAATTCAAATGTGCAGCTTTTTTTTTGTGGGTTCTTAACAACAAAAACTGGTGGAGTTGCAAAATGTGTATTTTTTTCTGCAGTGAATGATGTTTTCTGTGTTTCTGTTCCAATACAGAACAGATTTTGAATATCTTCAAGAAATACCTATTTTAACATTAGATGTTAATGAAGACTTCAAAGGCAAAAAGGACAGATATGATCACATGACTGAAAAGGTAAAGTCTGATGAAACAACATACTAATTATTTATGTTAATTACAAACCTACCAAAATGAATTTGGGGGAAAAAAAATGCTGTCTATTCAGTATGAAAGGAATCCGATTTGAGATTCCTGTTTGCCTGAAGTTCTAATCTTTAGTTCAAAAAGGTGTAATATAAAATGCATTTTAAAATAAGGCCATGCCATCAAGTGGTCTCCACATTTCAACAGCTCAGGTGTCTGGTGGTTGAATCACTGTGGGATTCAGCTGAGGACAGCTTGATATGTTTGAGTAGTTGCAGTCAGTTTTACAGCCTTTAGCAACGGTAAGTGCACATTTTTCCATTCTTTGGCCATAATTTTTTTACTTCATTAGAAAAGCAGCTTTGTCCTTTGGTTTCAGTTTATCTAGTGAAGTAGAGCCGTTCACCTGATTGAAATCAGACTTCATTTGCTCTTTTAAAACTTGTTAGCTGGTGGGATAACTGATCATCCCAACTGTGGAGCTGATATTACCATCTGCACTAGGTCAGGCTCAGATACCTAAGTAGGGATTTCAGAGTTAGTGCATTGAGGCTGTTAGGTTATTTTTAGTATTTCCCAGGCATTATCTTACAGCTGCTGTGCTCTTCGTGAGGCTGGGTGCTTTGGCCTCTAATGTATGCTTACAGGTCTTGGGTCCTCACTGAACATTTTTTGTTGCCTGCTCTTCTGTGTTGCGATGTTCAGTTTTAAAGACCAGTCCTGAGCCAGAGCTGTGCAAATTACTTTGATAAGTTTTCTCATGCAGTGCTACCGCTGTTACTTTCTACAATACAGAATGGCTATCCCATGATAGTCTTCTAGTTAGAATATTGGGACAGTTGAATGTTCTGGATTTGACCTCTTTTTCTACCTCCTTGAGCCCCGAAGGAGAAAAAAAATACTCACAATTGTAGAATGTGATCCAAGATCTGTTTCCATTTCACATCAGGAATTTGGATGAACTATTAGGACAAAATGTTTACAGATGTGTTCCTGGTAGGAATGCTTCTGCCAATAGAATCATGCCATGTTCTCTAGTTAATTGTTGATTCCTTTCTATGCAGTAGTCTTGTTTAAGCAGATGGAGGGGAGGGGGGAAATGCTTCTAGTTCTGGCTGTATTACAGTGTAATTGCTAGTGTGTTTTGGAATCTCTTGAGAGATGGCGTTTTCTCTAGACACTTGGTTTCCTAGGTTCTGTAATGCCTCAGTTATTACACCTTTTAAAAAGATTGCCTTGACTACACTTCCACCTCTTATATTTATACTTTGCTACTGGGAAGAGGGGCTGGCAGTTGCACAACAAAAAAGGCACACCTACCAGTGATGAGTGCTCTCCATACGTTATCTTCCTGCACCTTTGTTAGCAACCTGAATTTAGGATGTTGTCTAAACTAAACTTGCAGGCACAATGCAAGCCTGCTGCTTGGCACTCTGCCTGCTTTGGATACAGTTCTCATGCAATTGTATGGATGGTGCTGTAGTGGATCTTGGTGGTCTGAATGGAATCCATAAACCTTTCAGTCATGGTTCTGTATACCACCTTGTGTGCCGAAACTTCGGTATTAATTTTTAGGTAGCTGGCCATTTGATTTGTTCTTCATGCTCAGGATGTTGAGTTTAACATTAGCAGGAATATTTATGGTATTGTTCTACAGTATCAGCTCTTTTTGAAGGACTGATTTTGGTAGGTATTGTTTTATTATTTACTTGCCAACCTCAAATTCTGAGGAATGTATTGTCTAGATGCACTTGGCTCTTCATTAAGAGCAGTGTTGTGATTGTGGGTTTGACTTGGTGTTTTTGAAATGACAATTTTTGAACTGGTCATTATCTTCTCTGTGGTTAGATTAGGCCAGCATTTAAGGTAATTCAGTTGTGGTGGAGGGTTGTAGTTCAGGACAATGGTCATTCCAATGCATTACTCTCCACACCTGCTAAATTACAGGCAATGTGGCCAAAAGAGTTTATAATGGACAAGGAATGTCATGGGCAACTCTAAGCTTATTTTTCTCAGCTTCTACTCCTGTGTCCTGTGGTACAGCGTAAAGCAATGAGTAGGTAAATGTGGTTGCTGTGTATTTGTGCTGATGAATTCTTTTGTGTTTGACAATATGTTTCTTTTTGCAGGTGAAGGAATTTTTGAGCACATTATAATCCTCTTTGAAGCACAGACGGGGCCAAACTGTTCCAAACATCTGTGTGATCAAAGTCTGAAGTAAAACTTCTGCTTTTATAGAGTGCCTCTGGAGAGGCAGGACTCAATTCTTTTGATTTAGTTGAGAGGAACAAGCAAACTTTGTGGATAGAGAAATTATTAAATAAATGGTAGATCTATTCAATATTATACTAAGTAGTACGGACAGATTGTGAAGATATTAGAGTCCTGAGAGTTACTGTATATTCTGCCTGTTTATTAATCAGACCAATAAGTTCTTCTGGAATATTTTACTGTATTCTTTTTTTTATTTATTTTGTGCCCAATAGCTATTTAATTTTCAAGAATATAGTGGGGTTTTTTGGATCTCTTGTGAAGTATTTTAGTGGAGTTGAATTGTTTCTTATGTCTTATTTTCTGAGGAAGAAAACAATAAAAAAACATCACTGGTGAGGGAATTTTAATGTAACCAGGAGTTTTATATTACAAGGTATATAAAAAGTCATCTAACAGTTTTGATAGGTGAAGTTTGCAGAATATACTGAACTGAAACAAATCCAAATGTCTGGAATGCTGTAGATGTGGAATTTTGGTCTTCATCTATGTTTTCATTTTGCACTGCAAGATAGGATATTAAGAGGCTTTCAGTTCTCTAGCATGTGTTGTTTTTTTCCACCCTCAACTCTTCATAATACAGAGCTGGTTTTGGTTGTTGGTAAGTCCTCTTTTCCTGTAGAGGAGTGTGGTTCTCATGCTGCGAATGAAAGAAGAAAATCTTGTGGATGATGATCATCTCTAAATGAAGTGTTTCTGAACATTTCCTTAACCAAGTTTTGAATGTCAGTGGCTTTCTGCTTCTGTTATAGTTTCTTCATTTGTTTGCTGGCTGTTACACATAATACTTCAATTTTTGGTATAGGCGGTCCTTAACCATCATCTTGTAGTAAGAAGGGAATAACTTTGTGGAGTAACTGTTCTGGTGCATTTTGTTTCACTAACGGAGTCATTTTTGTTTCAGGTATGGAAAATATAAACTCTACAGGGTGTGAATCTTTAGTGTCATATGTGCTATTTTCTGCAGCTTTAGACACTTCCGAGTGATTGCACAGTTGGCTTTTGAATGCAATACTTTCATTGTATGTAAAGCATTTTATTGTCTGTTGCAATGCCCGTGTAACTTCCTTATTTGTGAGGAGAATTCTTCATTTGTCATTGGAATTGTGCTAGCGTTCTCCAGCTGTGGACTGAAAAATAAAAACGGTTGGAAAGACTTTTTTGATGTTTAATATTGTTAGCTCCCTGTCTCCCAAGGCAAATGGTGTAGGTTGTTGGTTTGTAATACCAGTACCATGCATTAATTTGAGATGATGTATGCTTGGAGTGTTTCCTAATATTTCTGTTGCACTGTGACTGGCTTCAGGTTTTTTCTTGTATGGGAATTAATGGCTATGAGATAGAGGTACAGGATTGTGTAAAATGTATCATGTGTATTTCCTGATTGGTGGGAGTGTTTTGTGTAATGTGTCCCTGATAGCAGCGTATAGCATCATTATGGTAGAAGTACTGTTTATTACTTCCATATTGTCTGCTAAAGAAGAAGGATTATTGGATTGAGGTGAGTGAAGATTCAGTTCAGACTTATTCGAAACACAGCATTTTTAAGTGTTCTTGGCAGCAGTCTAAATAGTAACAACTTATTTTGATTAACAGTGCAATTCTTCCTACTGTTTCAGCTGTCAAAATCTTGGATTTAATTACAGGAATTGGAATGACAGTGCTCATTTAAGGGAGTAAACAAGTCTGAGTTCTCATAAAGACCTCTTTCAGACCCATCACAGAGTGCACACACACTCTGTGGCAGGTTATCTGCATCCTGTTCCAGAAAACTTTATGTAATCTCTCACTGCCAAGTTTGAGTTTGAAGGAGCAAAGTCATGACCAATTACTAGAATGTTATTAATTACTGTGAACAAGATTTAAAGAAACAAACAAAAAGAAACCCAGCAGCATTGAAGTGGATCGAAGTGTGAGAAGCTACAATTATTTGTATGTAGGACAGATGCAGCATAAACAAAAGTGGCAGTGTGCATACTCTGTTCTGTCTCTGCCTTGTCTTAAGCCTCACAGCTCTAACAGTAACTCAGATTTTTGAATTTGTTAGGATTATTTCCTTTCCTTATATCTACTCTAAGCCAACCACAAAATAGGATTGATGTGTTGTTTTTTTTGCCTGTTAGAGATAAGGAAGGTTACTGATACCTGCTGTTTGGCAGTGGTGTTTTTTTCAGTGTTTGAGTACTCTCCCCCTTTCTGTTCCCCTGGGTAAGAGATACTTTGATGGAACTGTCTAAAAGTGCCTGCTTGTTTTAACCCAGTGTCCTTATGATTAGGCAACAAAATTGGTATGTAGGTTTTATGGTTTTTTTTTCCAGTTAAGATACAGATTCAAATGTTGATGGGTGATGTTACAATTGCTGTGCAAGTACTAATGAGCGTAGTATTGCCTCGTATTTTCAGTCCTTGCAGTTACTTTCCATACAGTGAGGATTCTAACTTCTCTTAATATAAACGCTGCTTGTAACAGCAGTCAGTTAACTGGCACATTATTGTAAGTTATAAATCAGTAGAAATAACTATTTCTACTGACTTTTGTTTACTTAAGCAGAACTCATAATAATGAAATTGTACGTAGACGGTGGTTAATGTTGAGATGATTGTTATTTTTTCCTGCAATTAAAAGCTCCAGAAATCTATTTGTGAAATGGAGATGAAGGTCTTTGCTATGAGCTATTAAACCTAGACTGGGGAAGAATGTGTGTTGAAGTTGTGTATTGTAGCTGGGACAGTGGAGTGGAGGGGAGTACACTTGCTATTTCCAGGTTATTTTAGCAAAGATAGGTAGAGAGACTCCAAAACTGTTTTTTCCAGCTCCCTTTTGGATTCTGCATGATCTGTTGTAAATCATTCTGTGTCAGTCTTTTCATCATTAAAATATTGATATCTCCTTATCCCTTCAGAAGGCTGGGAGGATTAGTTAATATCGATGTGCTGTTTTGTAGGTCAGAAGTGCTCTATTAAATAATCAAGAATAAACATCGGCCTTTTTTTTTTTTTTAGACTTTTCAGTGGGTTGTTTTGATTCTGTCAAAAAGGGGCCAGTAGCCCCAGGTCGTGCATGACCTGTAGAAATTGTTTTAAGAAATGTAAAAGCCATCAGTGCAACGTCTCCTGGGTTAAAGTTGGTTCCCTAAAAAAACCATGGCTGCTGAAAACTGGCACTGTTGGTGCAGAAACTGTTACTACAAATTTAATAATGAAACAAAAACAGCTGTCAAAATCTTTGCTGTAGTCCATGTAGCCAGTAATGGTAATGGTGATGCAATTGTGCAGTTATGCACAGAATTTGCCACAGGAGGTCATTCTGTCCTCAGATCTCTCTTGCTGAGCTGGCTGCAGGGAGAGTATTGGTGTTTTAACATTGAATAGCTTTAGAAAAGTTAAAGAGGGAAAAGACCACTTTTTTTTTTTTTTCTTTGCCAGAGCAAAAGCATTAAACTCATTAATAAATAGACTACTGCATGAGATAAATCCTGATCTCTGTAGGGAAGGGAATAAAGCAAGCCTCTGTTGGATTAAGTAAAAGACTGTAAAAGGCTGATCTAATGGGAAGGGTTTTGACATGAGAAGGTCTTCCGTGCAGCCACCAGCTGTTTCTGTTCTGTGAGTGAATATTAGCACATGGATAACACTAATCCTGGTGTGCCTGAGTGATAACATCTTCTAGTGTTGAACTATCAGATGCAGGCAGTGAACAATACAAGTGCTGTTAGTGTGTCGGGGAAAATAAAGCAACTGAGTATTCTGCTGAAGCCACATTTATTACTTAATGTACCAAATACATACCTGAAGGTGTCTATGGCTGCTCTGGAATTCTGATTGAAATCAATTAGTGACAAAGAGCGTAGATTGTGTGCTGAGCATAAGTGGACAAGTGATTAAATTATGTTACCTTAGGTCAGTATTCTGCTAGCGTGTGCAATCAGTGTAATTCACAGAGGGTAAAATCTAGGCTCTTGGGTGTAGATGACTTGTTCTTAGGTCAAGGTCTCAGTCCATGAATGTAGGCAGTCTGACAGCAGCTACTCCAGCTTTTACCATGTATGTCTGTTAATAATACTGACAGACTATGGAAAGGGCACGTGGTTTCTGAGAGCTGTTTACAGAGATGCTCCCACTGCAGTTCATTCAGAACACTTCCCTAGCTTTTTCTGCAATTTTCCTTCCTGCATTTTATGCTTCTCTCTCCAATTTAATTCTGAGTTGTTTTGATTTGTCTTTTAATAGCTATCAAATGCTTTATCTTGTAAAAGCTTTAATACAGGTGCTTAATTTCACTCGTTTGCAGCCCATCTGTGGATGGAGCTTTGCTGCTTTTCCAGTTCTCTGTCTCAGGTATTTTAGTCCTCCTCTGTCCATTTCTCTCTCCTGTCAGCACAGCTGATTGCTGAGGCTCCTAGTACTTCTTCATGGCTTCAGCCCTGTCTATGGATATATGCTGACACTGTGCCCTTTTTTTCCGTAATTATCTTCACATTTTACTCCACTAGTTTCTTCAAAACAATAGCTACTGCCCTCTAATAAGGTCTCACTGCACCTTTGGCTTTGTCCTCTCTGTGGAGTTAGCTGGTGGCCTTTACCCTGACTCTCCCAGCTGAGTACAGTGGCCTCAGGTCATTGACTTGTTTTGTTGCAGCAGACTCCTGGTCTGCATTGGCTGCCTGTTTCCTGTCCATGCTGCACCTCGGAAGGAGAAGACATGCTGTGAAAGAGTAAACCTTACTTTTTAGGTATCTGCTCCTGATCTGTTCCACTGTTGGTTTCATGAGGGTGTATTGCATTGGTCCGTGGTAGTCAGGTAGGTATTTCATGTGTGCTTATCCATGTCAACAACTGCTGTGCTGTCTCTGATTTTTTATCATCTGGAGGGAAGACATCAAATCCACTGACTTCCAGCTTGTTTTACCTGGGGTTTCTGGTGCAATGTACTGTGGCCATGGTCTAACTGCGGCATTTTGGTATTCTGAATGATAGGCTTGCTGTCTCTTTTGACAAAGGGATGTGGCTCTGTTTTGTGGAACTGAGCAGTTTTAGGTCTTTGGAGAACTAACCAAGATTCCTTGAGGCTGGGAAATTTTTCTTTTTCTTGGTCTATTTTCAGTGTGATCATGCTATTGTGCATACACTTACAATTGGCTTTCTATAGTTAATGAAACTAATGAAACCACTACTATGCTTACACACTCAGGTGTGGAGTACACACTGATCTCACTGTCTGAGCTCTTACCAGCTATAATGTGTTTATTCTCTGTCCTCCTTTAACTTAATCATAGCTTAAGCACAAGTCTTGCCTTTTGCCCAGAGAGGAGACACCTAAGATGCCATGGCATGGTGTTTGCTATAAGTTATTTCTAATTATATCTGCTAAGTCTTAAGGGTTTATCACATACTTAGGGTTGTGTGATACACTTAGAATCTTGATCATATTTGTAGTTATTCAGCTCATTTAAGTAATGGCTTCTTCTGATATCTTTCAATGACAAAATTAGTGTATGCATCCAGTGGGGCTGAAAGAATTTGTGCTAGAGATGAGTCACTAACTCTGAAAGTTTCCTTTTCTTCTAGGGCTGCTGACCCATAATAGACTCAAAGTAATAGTGCATCTTAGTTTTATGTTTTATTAACAGTTTGCACTTGCCCATTGCTCTCAGATGAGGACATCTCTGGCATCTAGTTGTACTTTTGGCTTGCTGTTAGCATTGCTTCTGGGGTTGCCTTTATGATCCATCTGGAATCATATTGGCAGTAGGTCAGAAAGCATTGCTAAAAACTAGTAATTCTCTGTCAGCTTTCTGTGGAGCACAGACTGAAGGTCTCCAGATATGCTGAAGTTGCTCTGCAGAACCTTTTCTGTCACTTTCTGTCAAGGGTGTTTTTTGTCTCTGCATGTGTTGATCTGATTTTGATAGAGGTTTTTTTTCTTTGCTTGTTTTTCTGTTATGCTGATCTCTAGCACTGGATTATAATCTGATTCTCTTTCCTGTATATCACACTGCTGCCTATGGACTGAATCTTTTGCATTTCATTTACATAAAACAGCATATACATGGATGGTAATACTGCTTTTCTCTGTAACTTTACCACCTGAGCTCCTACAGTTTGAGCCTGTATTTTTAGGGTCAGCTACTATACAATACTGGTCCTCGTCATGGATAGCTGTAGCTGCTTTAGATATTGAAAAGCATTTCTGTAGAGGATCAAACCTGTTCCTACTACATTTCTTGCTGGCTGGAATAATATGTTCATTGAATGATCATTTTTCATTAGGAAATACTTAAGGTTGTGAAATTGCATTCAGGTACCGGAATTCTCAGCCTCTTAATTTAAGTACTGATTTCTACTAGTGCTTCTTCATTTGTGCTTTCCTTTTATGTGCTTGTTGGTTGGGTATTTTTTTTTTTTTTACTGCTTATTGTTTGGTGAAGTGAGCTGTCAATGTTTTCAGTCTGTCTTTTCAGGGAGTACTGTGTTGATCAAAAACCATAGGTAAGTCGTCTGAGTATTTCATGTATTTAATGCATTGCTCTGTGTAAAGGTGTCTCTTCTTCTTTTTCCCTCCCCTCTCTTATTTGGGATAGGAGGCTTTATTTCTTCTGTATGGTCTCCTGTGGCCAACTGGTGTATGAATTGGCATAGAATGTTCTTAGCAGGGTTTTTCTTAATGTCTCGCCTTTCTGATACATTTTTAGAAGTTAGTTGCTTGAATCCCATAAATGTGATCAGATAGCATATGATACATGAGATACACTGACATCTGAGTAACTTGAAAGGGCTCCTTATAAAATGCAATTGGCTTTGTTTATTTACTGAAGAACTGCAACTGCAGTTTAGTTTCTTAGGGTTGTGCACACAAAATACCATGCTGTAGATTCTCTGCATCAACCCTGCAGCCTTCTTCAAAACCAATGCCAACAGTTTGTGAGCTACTGTGACCCACAGTATTAATATAAGGTTTATCCTTGTTTTTCTGTGCTGTTTTTTACCCATCATTGTTATGTGGGGTTTTTTTAATGGAAACTAAGCTTTTTATAGAATGAACTTGAATCTGCAATAACAACACAAAATGTTAGTATTCAGAATTTCTTGGTTTTTGCTGTGGCTGTTAATGATAGTATGTGGTCTTGTATGGATATCTTTTCAGAGAATGAGTCATTGGTAGCATCTGTGCAGCTGATAGCAACAAGGGCCTTATGTTTTGTTCTGTATTTTCAACCTTTTAATTGCTGTATGAATGGTAGGGGTGCATTGAATGAGTCAGAGGGAAGTTCTTGGATGCTTTTTAAAACGGCGAGTTGAGATAGATGTTACAAGGAAGAAATTTTGTTATAAGCCTTGACATAGTGAATGCACTGATATAGCTGTAATCAAAAGTAAGATGTGAATAGATGAGTAGAATATAGCTTTTAATCTGGTAAGATATGATGCCAGCAGGAGCTAAGATATCATCTATTTAAACAAAGTTTGATGTTATAAAAAAAACAAATGTATCTGGGAAATGTAAAAGATAGAAAAACTTAAACACTTGCATGAAAATTGTCAATACGGAAAACAGGGACTGCCCTTAAAAGTTCTGATATGGTTTCTGCAGATTTTTGTGCATGTGACAGAATTTAAGAACTCCAGAAAATAAGAAACTGCTTCAAAAAGCAGTGCAGTCAGCCCCTGTAGCAGGAGTTCTGATAACGACAACCAGGTGCTCTGTGTCTGTGCTCAAGAAGAGTGACTGGGAGATATTTGCTGCTGATACCTGGTTGATAATCTCTGCCCTTGATGAAAAAGGGGAAGGTAAAAAATGTGTAGATTGACGAGTGACTGTAGGTTTAAGAGTTTTGGTGCAGCACGAGCAGGGTGGGTAAACATGTAACTGGTAGAATGGAGGGAAAGAATGATGATTGCAGTCTTTTGTCTGCAGTATTGGCTATTGCTAAGGATAAATCAGAAAATTAGTCTGGTTCAGGTTGAACTTAAATAAGCTAATATGAAAACCAAGCTGGATTTAAAACATTTTGTGATGAATCCAATTTTGTCCTAGCTTGCAAGTCTAGACTGTTTCCTTGGAGTTCAGTAAATCCCAGATACTCCTTTGGTAGAGGTCTAATTATGTTATACAAGGTGTTATGCATATATAGCATTCTTTATAGAAAAAATCTGTAGGCTTACAGATGTCACAGAGACTCCTCTTTCCAATAATTTGTCTAAATACTGCTTAAAGTGCTTCTGTTTGATCCCACAGATTGGAGAGGTGGACAGATGTTGGAAAGGGGGATAGTCATATGGTAGAACTGGTTTACTTCTCATTGATATGGCTTTTGCAGTTTTGCTCATTTGGCAGCAAATGAGAGGTAAGAATAAGATGCCCCTGGCTACACCTTTGGCTCATACTCAGCCTCACTTTAAAATAGTTTTATAAAAATCAAACCAGGAACCAGAGACCATAGATGGAGGTGGAGAAGCTTTCAAGTCCTTACAGGAGATAGCTGCTGTAATCCAGGATGAGAGTGAAGTATTTGCAGGCTAGTTTTGAGATAGAGTATTGCTAAATGGAAGCCATTGAGATCTCTGTAGCATGTGAAGTGCATCTGGATTCTTAGGAAAAAATAGTCATGTGACTTGTACTATTTACACTATTTGAGGCTAGTGGGGCTATACTGTGAGCAGTAAAACAAGCATGGCTTCTGCTTTAACAAGTCTGTATGCTGTGGAGATTCTTTCTGTTGAACAGCAATGTTTCATCAGCTTGCTTCTGTTTTGCAAAAGTAATGAGATAATTATATCCACAGGATAATATTTTCTTGTTCTTCAGTACTCAAAATTTGGGCTCACAATGCATGATAGATTTTAAGTTTGTGGACTAGCTGTTCTTAGCAGTGGTTTGCACTGTGTAACTTACAGGTGTGATAGTATGTTCTTACAGAATGAATGTGAGCATACTGTCAGAACGCTTGCTTTCTCTAACCTTTTGCAGATCCTTTAGAAATAGTCCCTTAAAAGTCTGTAGCCTATGAATTGGAGTTTCTGTTGTAGACAACTATGACTAGTTTAGCTTTTCTGAAAGGAAGAGGTGAACTGAGTAGGAAGTGGTAGAATTAGTAGCAATTTTTACTGTGCATGTGTAAAATTTTAGCACCCTTAAACAGAATATGGAACAAGTGAGTAGTTTAGAAAGATCTTATTTTAGTGCCCTAAAGGAGTTCTAAGGAGAGGTGAAATGCTGCAGTCTATGTACGCCAAACATAGCATGTATGTGCTACCTATATATCTTACCAATTAAACTTGCAACGTATGAACTTGAAGATTTCATATATTTGTAAAGGGAACATGCTATTTTATTACAGTAACAAAGCTGAGCTTGAAAAAATAATTTTGAAACCTTTATTAAAGTTTGTTTCATTGGTTTTTCAAACCTAAATTAAGGCATTGACTCTTAATGTCACCTGCTAACGTGATTGAACATGACCAGAAGAAGTAGTATTAGCCTCCCATTTAGAGAAGATTAAATAGAGGCAGTGTGTAAATTGTTCTCTTCTCTGGTGTCCAGGTCAGATGGGGAAATGAACAATCTCTCTCTCTCTCTCTGTCACATACATGATTTATTATGACCTGAGCTACCTACAATGGTTCTGTATTTTGTGACTTGTACGTGGTGATTGATGGAGCTAAGGAGATTTGCAGCTAGTGCACTGTGATAAGGAATCTCCACTGTCTATATATAGAGTTAATGTGGCAGATGTGGCTAACAGGACAATACTGCCACAGTAGTAGGAAGAAGCAGTTTTAAAGGGGTTAGATGCTCTAGAGGCAGGATTAGAGTCATCTCGACGTAAGTAATGATTAAGAGCTGCTTTTCAGGTGTTCTCTTGTACTTTTGTTTTACCAAATAAATATAGGTAAAGCATGAAGGAGGCCTTTGCCAATTCTGGCAAGCCTTTTGGTCTTATTTTCTGCTGGCATAATTCCTCAAGTTGAAAAAGTTATGTCTACCAGTGCAGATTTAGTCTGGGGAGGCTTGAGTAAGTTCTGGTAAAAATATTTTGTTCAAAGAAGGCTATACTCGTCTTATAAGCCCTTTGCTGGCATAAAGCGAGGTATAGCTGTCCTGAGTTAGCTCACAGCATAGATTTGGCCTCAGTGTAAAGGTCTGGGCAAAGCTCTTTATTTGAACTAGGACTTAGTTAAAGAACATGTTGTAAGAGAATGAGGATTTCTCCCCCCGGCCCTGGCATGTAACATGCTGCTGAAGAAGACCCCATCATATTAGTGTTCCTTTTTTTTTTTTTTTTTTAAAAATAGCATCTCAACTGGGATTTTCAGTTCCAAACTTCACTTTGAAATTCTTACCTAAGTTTTGCTTTTTAAGTGGGTGAGGGAGAAAGCAATCTTCAATCCAGCTAAACACACCTGATTCCAAACTTGGGTTTGTTTGCTTGATGTTCAGCTATGCAGACAAGCTCTCTGTAAATATTTAATTAAAGTGGTGACAGTGGTGTTTCTCTCTAACACTCCTAGAATTTGTAGTACTTGTGCTTTGCATATGAGCTTGTTTTTTTTCTTCATATTTTAATTGTGTTGAGTTTGAGAATAAGAATTCAGTTTTAAAAGTCACTAATGTGAGATGGAGGAGCAAAAGATGTTTAAAGTTTTATTTTGTGAGGAAGTTGATTTTTTTTTTTTTATCCATCAGAAAAGAGTAATGAGCAGCAAAACAATGCTGAGTTGCTGCTTTTAAAAATATACTTTTAGAAATCCAAGACCAGTATTTTGAAGATAGTAAAATGAAAAATATACTACAAATATAAATAATGTGGAGACAACCTTTGTTTCTGAAGCATGCATTGCTATAGTATTCAGATGTCTCACACTAGAGCTGAGCTTGCTTTTCTTCTGTCCGTAAGCAATTGGTTAAGCATAGTTAAATATTACTAAGAAAAGAGAAGGGTATTATGACTTCTCTGTAATTAATGGATTTATATCTAATCTTCATAGAGCAGTGAATCTTTCCTGAGATTAGTGAAAATCTACACCCTCACCCTGCCCCCATTTTGGATTTCTTCGTTTGTTCTGGCTAATGTTACAAATTGCTTACACTTGTGCGCTCACTGTCCCAGCGTAATGTTGCACAACCTCCATCTCCAGTGATTTGCAGCGAATATTCTAATTAAATTGTTTATCAGTGTTCATCTATTTGTTTGCTCAAAGCCGAGTGCTGTATGAGTTAGATAAATGACTTTCAAGTGGATGAAAGAGGCAGTAGACAGTCACTAAAAGCTTGTTTAAGACCTTACAAGTAGCTCTGCTGAAATGCGATTTTTTTTTTTTTAAGTTCTTTTTATTAGAAGAGATTCCACTGACAGTCATTAATAGTATTTTGGTCTTAGATTGGCTTAGATGAATTAGTTTCTCCTACACCTGTAGCAAAGATTTTCCTAATTGCACAGAACTGTATTTATTAAGAGGCTCACATTTTCCCTGCCTTTTTCATTATGTAGACATTCTGAAACCTATGTAATCTTTCTGGGACTTCCCCTTTCTGCGCCCTTTCACTTTTTCTTGGTTTTCCTTGGCTTTTCTTCTTTGCTCAACATCTTTATAGAATTTAGCCTTCTGGAATTAAAATGGTTATGTCAAAATATTTGGTGATCTCAAGTGAAGATTCTGCTGACAGAGCCATTTCTCTGAAAAGCTTTTCCTTTTATTTGTCACAGATGACTCAGGTAACCCCCCAAAAACTCTGCTAGATGACTGAGAACCAGTTAGGGATGTATTGAAAACAGCTTCCTTCTTTCCAAGTTTTCTATGTCATTTGAGGTTTGTTGGGAAGCTTATGTTTTCATATGCCTTACTGTTGTGGTTTTTTTTTTTTTTCTTATTGTTATTTTTTTCCATAATGATTTGAGAAAGCTGATTATTTTGTCCTCCCAGTCCAGGAACAATTGCTCATTTTTTTCCATCAGTGCAGCAGCTGATTGGAAAGAGACAAACATCTCAGAGTTTTCAGGTGCCAACTGTATTTTTTCCCTGCTGAGAGCCCTCTGGAACTCTCCTTGTCTGTCTCAACAGAAACATGCAACACGAGGTTAACATTTTCCATTTTTGTCTCTGACTGCCCTTAACCTAGCACAGTCCAGGATCTTCTTTTACTCATTCCCTTAAAGGCTATGTATGATTGGGCTTAATCTTATGTCACTTCATCATCAGGGAATGTCACTTGACTTATTTGGCACCTCTCTATATAAGCCGTCAGTCTGTTTTCTCAGTGATGCTCAGATCAAAGGAGCATAGTTTCTGCGTGAGCACATCAGGTGAAATTCCCTGGGCTTTCAAAACTGCTTTCTGCCCAGCAGTGCTTGTTAAGTCCCTTGCAAATTCTGCAGGGGCCTTACAAGGAGCTGCTATGTACTGAAGTGTTGTTTTAGAGAAACATGCCTGCAGCCTCTAGCCAGAGTTTGTAGTCAGTGACTCCATACGTAGATTATTGCTCTGTAACCACACAACATAGTTGCTACTTGACTGAAGGTTAATTATGGTTTCAGTTTATCCTGTCTCATGATTGCCTTTCCAGTAATGACAGCACATGGAGTTTGGTTTTTGGTTTTTGGTTTTCTTATGTAGGAAGAATTTCTGACTTTGTAAAAGTCTGGCTAATTTGTGTCTATCCCAGATCACTGAAAATCAGTGAGCATCACTGTAGTGTCTGCTATTGTGCCTCTCCTGCCAAGCTAGCAAGCTGCCTTGACTTTGCACATGCACACTTAGTCTCATAGGCAGATATGCCTCAGTTCTTGGCATTCTGGTGGAATAAACTGTTTCATGGAGACATTAGGTGGAGTTGGGGCTGAAGAAACTAAGGTACATCAGCATAAGCAACAGTATGGCTATGTACCCAGACCTACAGGTCATCTCAGCACATGACCAGAATCATTCCAAGACATTTCAGAGCTCCGGGGATTGAGGTATCCAAAAGTGAAAAGGAGAAATGGAAGGCAAGTGAAGCTGTTTATCCTAAGCCCCCTGAGTTAAAAGTCTCGTTAAAAGTGTTAAGAGTTAAAAGTGCTCGTATTAGATTACTGTTCATTGTGCTAACTGTGAAGGGTGATAGTTGTGTCCTGGGCCTTTTGCATCTGCTGTTTAGAATACTGATTTCTCCTTTCACTTGCAATGTGATTAGGCTGGCATGCTTTGCAGCTGAGCTGAACTGCTCAAAGGGAGGCTGGATCTTCATGTTCCTGTTTGGTCAGTCCTAACTTAAAATATAAATCTTGTAGTTATTTGAATGCCAATGTGTTTGATGCTGGTTTCTATGGCAGTGCTACCTTAATCTTCTCATTTTTAGTTTCTGGTGAGCTACAATGGCAAGTGATATTTTTTTTGTCTTAAAAAGGGCACACTCTGGATAAATGCTCACATCCTTTTTTTTTTCTTTTCTTCCCCCTTCCCTCCTCCCATATATGCTGTAAGACTTCAGGCTTAGAACAAGAAATAAGAGAGAAGGTGAGATAGGCATAGCCTACTGGGTAGCCATCCCCAGGTGTTGTGCATTGCAGGCAGATGTAGAGAAGCTCAGTTTTAGAAGAGAGAATTTGACTAAAATAGTTTGATTGGGAAGCTCACCGCTAACTCCAAGCCTGAAGATCGTTTGTGATTTTGGCTGGTGTTCACTCCTTAAGCAAGTATATGTGACACCCAGCAAAATAAACCCTACAGACAAATCCTGTTACTATGGTGGGGGCGCAAGAGGTGGATGCTAGGATATTCTCTCTAGTCTTGGAGAGCTGGAATGTATGTGGAAGGACTGTCATAATGTGCTCTGCATGGAAGGAGACTAATTCCTGAAAATAATTTCTGTACTGAATTCTGTGGTGCTCAACTCCTGAATTTTCCAGATCTGGCAGCAGGTTACATTTACAGTTCTGTAGTAGTATGTTGTGGTTTGTTGTTTTTTTTCCCCTCTCCCTCTCTGCTAAGTGGCTACTGTGGCCTTGGGACTCGGGTGCTGATTTTTATTTCCTTCTTTCTCCAGTGAGAGTGACTTAGGAACAGACTGATGTGTTAATGACTGCCATAATATCCTCTGTCACTCCTGAAGTTATAGCAGTGCAGACTAACTGATTTCATCCCTTTCCCTGAAAGTTTCTTGCCCTTTTCCTTCCAAAAAAAGAGGGAACGCTTTCTGTACAGGCATGGGTAGGTAGGTGAAACCAAAGGCTTGTGATACAGTAGATATCTGACTACCTTTTTTAGCTCCCACAGTTGCTGTCTTGGCCACAGGGAGGAAAAAAAGCTGCTTCTTGTTCTGTTAAACTTGTTTGATGTCCTGATGGGAATCCACATTCAGGAGAGCTCCAGTGCCTGCACAGCTAATTGAGAAGAGTTTTAAGCTGGAATCTGGATCAGTCAGGCTGCTGACTGTTTCACCAGTTCTGTTTTGCTGCCATCTGGCCCCAGGCCCTTTCAGAGGCCTCTGGGCAAAAGATAAATAATATCTTTTATTTGTCCTAGGCACCTGTACAGCTCCTGGTATGGCTGGCAATATCTAAGACTCTTGCAGTCCTCCGGTGTGTGCTGCTGTATAGCTGAAAAGTGACTTACTCCAGTTGTACAAAGAAAGAGCAGAAATGCATCAAAGGTAAAAGAAGTATACAGCCACAGCTTGTGGTCATTGCTTTCTGACCAGTCAATAACCAGTGTTATGCTTCAGCTCTACATGACTTAATTTTTGGTTGGGCATTTCCGGCTTGTGGTTATGTGACGGGAGGAGAGGAAAAACGCAAACTGGTTCTCTAGTACTAGGTTAAACAGTTCTCCAGAGTGTTCGGGACAGTGCATGTGGGATGAGCAAGTGTTCTCTGGGGAAAATACCTTGTGGGAAGTACCTCTAAAGCCCTTAGACCCTGAAGAAAAGTAGGATTAGACGTTTGGGTTGTGCCATGCCTTTGTAATGCCACAGAAGAAAAGGAAAACTTGTCCCTGCAGAGTTTAGAGTGTAGCGTTAACAATGGGACACTGTGCCTGTACTTCTGTTACAAAAGGCTTAGACACCCGTCAGCATTTAATTACAGTTGACATTTAAAACAGTCTTTCTGTAAGTAAAAGAACATTTTATTATTAAATATGCACTTACCTTCACAGGCTCAGGAATTCTGAGTGTTTGAATTGGTTGCAGAAGCAATTAAGCACCTAAATCCCTTTTGAGATGAGATCATGCCAGTTCTTTTCATAACAAGGGTGTACAATGTTTGTTTCTGCTTTTCATGGAACTGCCACTTACATTTTTCTTTTCCTTTCTTAAATTGTCCTTTGGCTCACGTAACTAAAGCTAATGTCTTGTTTTATTGCTACAGAACTGTGACTGTTGCCTGATAATTATAAGGCACCTGGTAGGAATTTTAGTTTAGCAGTGATTTTTCTTCAACATGTTGTTACAACACCCAAGAAAAGATCTGAGAGATAACCCTTTGCCCCAGGGAAATTGAAGATAGAGCAGCCTAAGCAAGCTAAGCTATTTTGCAAAAACAGTGTGTGGAAAGAAGACCACAAAGGAAGCTTAAATCCTAGAAAAAGGAGAGGGACCACTGATCAACTCCAGATGTTGGAGTAGAAACGTCCCAAAAAACTTATGCTTAAGTTCCAGTTGACCTCCTGACATCATCTAGCGAGGTAGAACAGTGATAGCTCCAAAAGTCATGCTGCTATTTACAGTGTGACTACGATTTCAGGTAACAGCTAAAATGTGCTGTAATACTAGGTGTGTTTTAACTATAACTGCTGAATGACAAGAGCTTGGATGAAGCCAATTTCATTGGTTCCAGCTGCCAAGCAACTGAATAGGTCCACTATCTTTATTTTATTTTATTTTATTTTTTCAAGTACAGTTCGACTTTTAAAAGAGAAGTTTATACTACAGACATTAGTATTATGATCTGAAAACTATTGTTTATTTCTGACTTTGGGAGAGAATGGTTAAAATGTTATGTGCTCCGAAGCCCTTTGGGACCAATAGAAGTTCCAAATTTGAAAATTCCTTTGACTTAACTGATGTGGAAATCCCCTTGGTCAGCAATAGGTAACAGACCAGGAGCATTTGATGATGAAGGGAGCAGAACTGTTGGAAGCTGTCTGGTTTTCGATTTTGTTAACTTCGTTTCTGGTGATTATGAAAGTACTTCTTAATGTGGGCTTAGATTCTTTGTTAGTCTGAGCTGGATTCTGCAAAAAAATAGGCTACTGTGAAATCATACAGTATAAAATGTCTGATTGTTTTTAACATTAATGTCTGTCAAAGTGTAGTTTCATTAAGATGATGGTTGTCCTTCTTGAAACTTCTTTCTTTCATGTTTTTTAATGACCTCATGTATTGATATGCAGCCCCACTACTGACTTTAAGTGACTTATGAACATTCAAGTACATGGCCTCATTATTGCTGGTATTTTTCACATTGAACATGAAATACCATCATGACAGTTTCATATGTGGTTCTCTCTTCAAAAATCTTGTCTAGAGACTGCTGAGGAACTGTCCCTGCTCTTAGATATAGCAGCTGCTTGCCAGAATGACCTTCAGTAAGTAATGGTTTGAATGTGTAAGCCATGGGATTATATACAAGGGGTATTTGTAGTAAGGAATTTTGATGCTGTCTGAAAACGAGGGGCCCCTAAGATTTCAAAATGTTCATCATTCGTGGTTGTTTGTCCTGGTAGGGATCAGTCTCTTTAGAGGAAGTGGACTTGATTTCTAAGGAATTACCTGCGCAACTGAAACAGTGAATTCAAGTACCTTTTCAATTCTAAGAAATCCTCTAAACTTGAGAATTATAGCTCTTCAAAACGTTGACTGAAGAAAGGGCCGCTAGGTGGTGGTGTTGTCTTGTGGTTGGCCACCATAAAAACCACGGCACTTCGGAGAAATTACCTGAAACATTAAGGAGTTCGACTAGAAAATCAATCTTTTAATAAGGTAGGAATCTGGGTTTCAATCATGGTAGTGATGAGCATTTTATGAGCACTTTGTATCACCTGGATGAGAAGGGAAAGTTAAGGTAGCTTGGCTTGTTGGGAGCATCTGGGAAGCCATATATATAGTGATATGGAAAGGTGAGCAAACAAAAAACAACCATGGTGAAAACCCAAATCTGAAAGGTAGGTAAGGAGTTGCCTTAAACAGATATTTTTATGTTTGATGAAGTTTTTCTGAGTAAGGTGCTCGCTGAAAATCCAAAACACATTGAAGAGTTAAAAAGGAATGTCAAAAGTTATTTTAGGAATGCTATTTATCACCACGTGAGCAAGTGTGTGTGTGCGCATACCGTGTATGCACGTTTGTATGTCTACACACAGGCTTTTCCAGAAGTAAGGGGTAATAAGTCTAAAACTAAGTTATATATACATCTACAGTTTATGTAGTTACTAAAGTAGAAACAGAAGTGTTTTGGAGAAACATGGTACTGTACTCTATGAAGACACACATGGTCTGATTTCATTCCTGTTTGTTGCCCTGGAGAAGAATCGACGAATTTGAACCCTAGATTTCCTGAGCCAAACAGGGATTGCAAAGTGAGATCATGGAATCAAACTGGACTAGTTGATTGTTTGGAGCCTTGCCCTGGAGGAAAGTTTTTGAGTAAAAAGTTTCCAAAACTTAGTTTGCTCTCATTCTGTGGAAAAAATGTTGGTCAGTATTGTTTCTATCTAAAGACTAAAGGTACTGTTGATATCATTGCTTCCAGGTGCACTAATTCAGTCTTGTTTATTTTTTTTCTTTCTTGCTGGAAGTGGAGAAGGGGAAGACACTCCTTTAAAATCTACTGTTTAGAAAAAAAAGTATGCATGGGGGTGGAAAGCACAAGTTGAGTGTGTCATAGACTTGACTGAGGCTTTCTTGAGCTTTAGCATCTGCCTCTTATCATTTGCTTAAAATAGGTCCTTCGCTAGTTACCTATCTGGTTAGGAGGTTAAAAGGAGAAGTTAGTGTTTATGACATACTGTATAAAGGCATGGAATTCTGTTAGAGGAAGAGATTAAAACTGGAGTTTGGAAGCAATCCTGTTGCAATGAATGTTCAGAAAGGAATAGTTTTTTCACTTTGTTGCTGCTCTCATTAATATTATTATTTTAAAGAGTAGATATCTGTATAAATATGCACACATACCAGTACAAAAACATTTTGTCACCGCTATCTGAAAAGTTTTAGGATACTGAATGCTGTGACCTCTGGTTTATGAAAATCAAGTAACAGAATGAATGAGTTTATGGACTGACTTGCCTTTTGTTTTTTCTATTTTTCTATTTTTCCTTTTTTTTTTTTTTCCTTAAATTCACCAGTTTGGGCAAACTGTTTGCAAATGATTTGAATCCAATGAATCTTTGTGAAAGCTGAGAATACAAGGGTTAAATGTTTACTTAATTAATTCAGTGCTAGTTCATTCTCTGAAATAGAGTGCTTCAGATGCAGTCATGCTTCCAGTATTTGTTTTCTCGGCAAAAGCTGTGGAGGATGTCGTTTGCGGCTGTTTTCCCCTTGGAGTTCAGGAAAGGGCTAGCTCTGCCTCTTCAGTTCACACTCATGGCATTTCTGATGGAAAAATTCCTGACTTGGATTACTCAAAGTTTGCCTTGTTCATATCTTTGCAAACGTTTAAGAAAGTTTTTAGGTGCTAGTGATAGCCAGAGGGCTGACAATGTGGTGGAAACAAAGTGCTTAGTCTAAGACTTAGATGGTACCTTGTGCCACTTTTTTTCTGCTTGCTACAGCGTGCTGCCAGCTACTTTGTTTTCTTGGTGTTGCTTAAACCAAATGTGGCTTTATTCCACTTCCAGCAGAATGCTTTTTGAACAAGCAGCATTGTTACGTATCAGCACGTTTAGTTTCTCAAATGAGAAACACTGGCTACCTCTATTCTTATCATCAAGTCTTCTTGACCTTGCAGATGAAGTCAGCACATCTACCTACAAGAGAGTGCCTTAGAGTTGTTGCAGGAGCAAGCTTGAATATGGTGTTTTCAGAGTGGCACAGGGATAACAAAGACTGATTAGCTAATTAGAAATGCTGATTTCATGTTAAAATAGGCTTAAATTTTAGTAGTGAGCACACTGTAGCATCTATTGGCAGAATTTCAACTTCTTTCATGTTTAGTTACATTTGAAATTCATGCATGCAAAATAACATAGAGAAAATAAACCTGCTTTACTTGCCCCACTCCTTTTTCCTTCTCAGCCAGGATGCACATTTCTCTCTGTGCCAGCAGTGGGGGCATCTGATCCATATAATAATGTTCCCAAAGCTACTTGAGTTGCTGGCTAGAGGGAGCTACGTGACTGCTACTGGTAGAGGAAGGAATTGAAAGAGGATGTTGGTCATATTTTTTTTATTTCTTTTTGTTCTTGATCACATATGGGCTGTGGCATAATGCTACTGAAAAAGTAGTTGGCACTTCAGGTTTAATAATAATTCAATAAGCCCAATGCTTATTGTAGTTCTATGTGGGATTCCAGTAGCTTGCCAAATATGGCTGCCTATCTTTAGACAGTCATCCCTGCAGCAAAGCAATCTGCCTGCCCCTAAGACACTGGGGGGGAGAGTTGATGTGCAGACAAATTATGTGCTGATCCCAAGTGGGCAAGGGGTGAGATGCCAGCCATGCAGTACAGGGATTGTTGCGAGGCGGGTGTCCCCAAACCTGGTGGCTACCCAGAATTGACATTCTTCTAATTTGCTCTCCTAAGTTAGTAAGTGCCTGAGCAAAACATGAATAGAAATGACATAGGTAGGAATGTAGTTCTGCTTAGCTTGTGTTCATATGAGTGTAGATGGGGAGGTTAATTCAGGTGCTTCTGTGGTGTAAACTGTGTACAGGAAAATTCTGCTGCTGAAAGTTGCTGCTTGCTTCTTGAGCTTTGGCTTCAAGAATAGCTAATAATTCAGAGAGTTAAAAAGCCCTCCAGAGAATGAGTGGTAGGATGAGCTAGGAAAGACAAAGCATTATGCTGGAGGCTGCTTTTCAACAAAAAGTATCTTCTAATCTAAAATTATAGTACAATGCTTAGACAAACAACATAAAAGTATAATTGCAATAGTGACTTGGAGTGATGATGGCCAGTTTTGCTTTCTCATTTTCTTTTAGCTTTAGTTAACTTTGAATGTGCTTAGGGGATGTCATTACTGCACTGTGGTTCAGAATGAGGCTTGCATTTCAGTACAAGCTTAAGACTGTTTATTTAAGCATCACACAGCATATTCTTACCATACTGTAAGAATTTCCTGGTAATTGTGTTGGTTAATTTGTGGCCAACTGCGTAGAAGAATGACCTTTTTCTGAAGAGGTACTTAGTGAATTTAATTTCTTTTCTATTGTTTTAGTTAATAAACTTCCAGACTTAGAAATATGAAAAGTGGCCTCCTTCCACAGTAATCTAAAATGTCATTAGAAGTATCTTCCACAGTAATCTAAAATGTCATTAGAAGTAT